>RJWJ010021388.1:0-27933 GCA_004363605.1 Indri indri
GAGCCCAGGAGTTTGAGGTTGCTGTGAGCTAGGCTGACGCCACGGCACTCGCCCCAGGCAACAGAGTGAGACTCTGTCTCAAAAAAAAAATAAAATAAAATAAAATAAAATAAAATAAAGTCACCTGAAATGGATCTAGAGTTTCCACCGTGTGGACGGGAAACCCGAGGCCCAAAGTGAGGAAGCTGTTCTCAGCCATCCCCGATGTGACAGTTTTGATTGAGGGCTGTGTGCCAGGTGTGGGCCAGCTGTGGACAGAGCTGGGAGGAAAACCCACTGCCCCTCCTGCCCTCGTGGCCTCACCCTCTAGCTGCAGCAAGGAATAGATAATGGGATGCTGACCACACAGAGTGGGCGCTGGAAAGAACAGTGAGGCAATACCAACAGAGACCAGCCTGGGGGGCGTGCGAGGACACAGCGCCCGTTAGCTGGGGGCTCAGGGGAGTGACATTAGAGCTGAGACCTCCAAGGACAAGAGGTTGCCATGTGAAGAGCGGGGTGAGGGCGACTGGGTATTACCAGCACTGTTGCGGCAAAAACCAGAAACGACCCAAATGTTCATCAACGTGGATTTTGCAATGACATGTGGTGTATATAACGCGGTATTGGCCAGCAGGGCAAAGGAATGGCAGCTGCGTTCTCAACACAGACGGTGTCCTACGCACGCCGTGGAAGGAAGAAAGCACATGGATAGGATGCATATAATCCACACAATATGCATATATTACACAGTGGGCATTTCTACGCATTTTTAAGAATGAAACGTAGTCCCGTGTATTGTGTAAAGATTTATAATATGTAGTAAAAGGTAAAACATTCACGGGAATAATAACTATCAGGACAGTGGTTTCTTTGAGGTGCAGAGGAGGATTGCTGTCAGGAAGGGATACCTTCTGTATTGACTCTCTCTCGTGCATAACAAATCATCCCAAAACATGGTGTCCTAAAGCAATGATAGTCATTTGTTATATCTCACAGTTTTGGGGGGCCAGGAATTTGGGAGTCGTTTAGCCAGGTGGTTCTGGTTCTCAAAGAGGTTGCATTCAGATGTCAACTGGGCTGGGAGTTGGCAGGGGGGGTGGGCTGAAGAATTTGCTGCCAAGCCAGAGGGGGCTCATTTGCATGGCTGGCACATTGGTGCTGGTTGTTGGTCAGGGACCGGGAGGAGGGAGGAGGGACTAAGTTCCTCTCCACATGGGCCTGTCCGTGTGGCCTGGGTTCCATAGCAACACGGTGGCTGGATTCTAAAAGTGAGCACTGAGAGACAGACAGGCAGACATCTAGGCAGAAGCTGTAACCTTTTTATGACCTAGCCTCAAACCTTCCTTCCAGCCATTCTCTTCACTAGATGTGCGTCCCCAAGCCCGGCCCACACTCACAGGTGGGGAGAATTAGACTCTACTTTCTGAAGGGAGGAGAGTCAAAGAATTTGTGGACACATCTAAAACCACTACACCTTCTTGTATTCGAAAATTTTTATTCCTTAAACTGGGTGGTGGGTACATGGGGTTTTCTGTTTTTCTCTATATTTGTCTGTGTGTTTAATAACAGGGGATATGAGGAGCTGGGGCAGTGTTCCGGGTGGAAAGAAGGAGAGAGTGACAGTGAGTGGCGGGTGAGGGCAAGGGCAGCAGCTGAGGTGGGCAGAGGCATGGGCAGTGCCCAACCAGCTTGTCAGCTGAGGTCACATCATGGGTGGGGCAGAATCGGGACCCTGAGCATCTTGTGGGCAGGGCAGGCTCCCTGTCCCCTCTGAGCCCCAGCACCTGGCATGGGCCTGTCCTGGAGGAGGGGGTCCCATTGTTAGCGGCAGTTCCTCCTCTGAGCACAGCTCCTGGGGGCCTGCTCTTCCAAAGTGCCATCCACTCCTGCCCCGTGACACCTGGTTCCTTCCCCTAAAGCACCCACTTGTATCAGGATACCTTGGTTATCCTCCCACAGACATACCACTTGCTTATAAACACATGTGCAAATACATGCACTTCCATTCTTCTCCAAATGGAAGCCTATCATACACACTGTTCTACATCTTTTCCATCCCTTATCAACATACTTTGGAGTTCCGTCCATGCTACACAGCAAGCTCTCCCATTCACTTTTATGGCTTTATTGTACTCGATCACGTGGTTGTGCTATAATTTATTTAACCAAGCCCCTATTTGCAGACATTTATTTTGTTTGCCTTTGTAATCTTTTATACTTCAACTGTAGAGAGTTGAGTTTATAAAAACCTCAGCCCATGGCAGATTATCAGCACTGACCCTTGCACACCCTTCTTTGTTTTATCTCTCCCTAGTTATTCTCTTTTGTCCCATTTCCCCTTCCCATTTTCTACACTTTTATAGGCCCATTCTATGTGTTCTGTGGTGTGTAAGTCTTCTTGTGGAACATGATACAATTGTATACATGACTTGTTCTGTGGTTTCTAATTGCTGGCTGCAGCTCCTTGCATCCACCATATGTTCCTCTCTACCACCCCACTTATGGGCACCTGGGTGGCCTTGAACTCCCTGCTGCCACAACAACATGGCCATGTCTTCTATGGGATATAATGAGAATATTGTAAGACATATAGCCAGTATGCAGGAGTGCAATTGCCGAATCATAGATTATATGTACTCTGGTTGTCTTTTGTACCACAATAAACTACCTTTGACCTAGAGACTTAAAACAACCACTTTGTTTTTTGTTCATGACTTTGTGGGTGAGGAATTTAGGAAGGGCTCAGCTGGGTGGCTCATATGGTATCAGCTCAGACAGCTGGGGCTAGAGGTTCCCTTTCAAGATGGCTTCTTCAGCCAGGCATGGTGGTGCACACCTGTATATAGTCCCAGCTATTCAGGAGGCTGACACAGGAGGATTGCTTGAGCCCAGGGGTTCGAGGCTGCTGTGAGCTATGATCATAACACTGCACTCCAGCCTGGGCAACAGAGCAAGACAGCTTCTTCACTCATGTCTGCAGCTTTAATGCTCCTGGGCACTCTCTCCATCACATAGTATCTCATTTATAGGACCCCTCTCCATGGTTATCTGGGCTTGCTCACTGCATGGCAGTCTCAGTGTGGTTGGGCTTCGTTCATGGCAGCTAACTTCTCCCCAGGTGATTGTTGTGAGAAAGAGGAAGTAGAAGCTGCCAGTCTTTTAAGGCCTGGGCCTGGACACTGACACAGCACCACTTCTACCATAGACATTGGTCAAAGCAGTCACAGGCTAGCCCAGATTCAGAGATCAGGTACATAGACCCACCTCTCGATGGGAGGAGCGTCAAAGAACTGGGGGTCATCATTTATATACCTCAATATACACATTTAACTTGACAGATGGCAGCTCCAGTCCACACCCCCAGCACTGCCTCCACATCCCCACCCACACCTGGCCCTGTCTGGCCTGTTCGGTTCCCTCTTCACACTGCTGTAAACATTCTTTTAGATGGATCATTTCACACATGTGCAAGTATAAATGTAAGACAAAGCCCCAGAAGCAGACACACTAGGTCAAATGCACGTGCATTTGCAATATGCAACATATTACCAGCCCTTCGATAAACTCTGAGTCCCATCTCCTCAAATGGGATCTGGAACTTCTCACCACCTCCACTCCTACCCCCCAGTCCAAGCACCCCTTCCCTGGGCTTCCAGCTTCTGCCCTGGCCCCCGCAGCCCATTCCCCATACAGCAGCCAGAGGGATCCTCTCAAATCCCAAGTCTGAGTCTCAGTAACTTGAATTGACACAAACATACTTTCAGATTCATATCCTTTAAGTTCATTCTTCCACTTGCTCAAGAACTTTCAAGGACTCCCTATTACCTTGCTTGGTGCATCTCAAACTGGAATCCAAGACCTTTTTATACCAGGACCCAGTGTTTCTTCAACTCTTCTGGAAATAATTTCACGAATAACATTTTCTGAAGGTTAAGTTTCTCTCTTATCCATTTTTCATAAGTTATTAGCATGGGCTCCCACTTAACTAAAAAATCACTAAGAGATAAAAGGAGATATCTCACAAACAATGAGTTCCCTGGTTGGGGCTTCTCATGGTGTAATGAAACTAATCCCAACTCAGGACCAATAAACATGACGACTGATAGTTTGAACCAAGTTCTTCCTCCTGGCTGAGCCTCAGTTTACCCATTGTGGAACGAAGATAATAACACCATCTCAAATGGTATGCTGGGCACTTTCACTCACTCAGTCCTCATGGTGACTGCAAGAGGTGGGTACTATTATTATTCTCCTTTTTCAGATAAGGAAACCGAAGGCATAGAACAATAAAGAAACATGCCTAAGTTTCCACGTCTGGGGAGTGGTACGGTCTGGATTTGAACTCTCCCTCCCCCACCAACACACACACACACACACACACACACACACACACACAGGGCTGGCTTCAAGGTATTTACTCTTGTGGCACATGTTAGGGAAGGGATGTGCTCACAGGTATGGCCTTTCTGGGGGTGCGGGGGGCGGTGGTCTTGCATGTGGGAGACAGTCTCTGACAGGATGGGGATATACACAAAGGCACAGGGCTGAAGCTGTGTTATGTCAAGTCCGCAGTCCCCTCTGGGGTGTGAACCAAGGCTCCTGGGCTCCCAAATAGCTTCTCAATAAATGTCTGATGCTCTATCATTGTAATAGTTACCATTCGGGACAGCTGACATCTATTGCACATTTACTGGGTGCTAAGGATTTTCTTTGCATATTGAATTCCTCAGCAGCCCTAGGAAGTTAGTGACTCCCATTAGCCCCATTTGACAGATGAAGAGACAGAGCTCAGTGGCAGAGCTGGGACTTGTTCCCGGTGCCTCTGCCCACTAACGGGTCCTTAGAGCATCTCTGTTTACAAAGGGCTTGCACACATTATCTCACTCGATTTCACCAGGAAATCAAGGTGCAGTGCTCTGTGCAAGGCCATACACAGCTCTTTGCAACAAATCTGTCTGCCTTGCCTCCCCCATGGCGTCCAGGATGTCACAGCTGGAAGAGACCCGATTTATAGCACAGGAAGAAGCAAGTCAAGGCCTCTGGGGCACTGGGCAGGGTTCTCAGGCAGTTGCCCAAAGATCCTGTTTACTGGCAGGGCCAGAGGCACACAAGACCAGGAAGGAGGGAGGCCTGGAGTCACCCCCGTTTGCATTGTCAAAGCCTTGCCCTGCACTCTCCCATCCCCAGGGCTCCTCAGAGGAGCAGCAAGCTCTCACTTCCATGGAATGTCCTCCAGCCCTGGCCACACTGGCTCAACCTGGCCTCTCCACTCCTGTCCCTTCCCAACCCCCTCTGCTTGCCAGCACAGATAGTCCAGGAAAGGCAGCTGCCTCTTCTGGGCTCCTTCAGCTCATTCATTCATTTGGCAAACCACCATCGAGTGTCAGGTACTGAGAGAGGCATGGGGACTACATTAGACAGTAAATAAAGATTCCTGCGTGGTGGTGCTGGCACTCTGGGGTAGGGGGGCTGGGGAGGGTAGAGAAGAGACAATAAATAATAAACACAATAAGCAAAGTTACAGTATGTTAGGCAGTTATAAGGGCCATGGCAAAACGAAAAAGAAAGCAAGTCAAGTGGTTTGGGAGCAGGGAGAGAGGACTGTGGCGTTGAATGGGGCAGACAGGGAAGGCCTCACTGAGAAAGTGATATCTGAGCAGAGGCTTGAACAAGATGAGGGACTGAACCCAGCAACACCTGGAGAAAGACCAGGTGCAAGGCAAGTGCAAGGGTCCTGAGGCAGAGAATGTCTGGCGATGGAGAAGTAGCAAGGCAGCCAGTGTGGCTGGTGAGGAGTCAGCGAGGGGAGAGGGTAGGAGATGGGACAGAGAGGCAATGGGCTGGGAGAGGGCCAAGCTCACAGGGGCTGTGGCCATTGTCAGAATTTGGTTTTTGCTCTTAGTGAGCTGGCAGCCAATGGAGGGTTTGAGCAGAGCAGGGACATGGTCTGATTTATGCATTAAAAGGACTTCTCTGGCTGCAGAGGGGAGAGGGAGGAAGCAGGGATTCCTGTGAGAAGATGGCTGCAGTAATCCCGGCCAGAGATAAGGGGATGTGCCCAGGACGATGGACTGTCCCAGTTACCGTCGCTGTGTAACAAACAACCCCAAGACTCAGCGGCTTAAAGCAACAACCATCTTATTATGCTCATGACCTTGGGCCAGGCATGGTGGAGATGGCTTGCCTTTGCTCCATGGCCTCTTGGACCTCAGCTGGGAGGACTCGAAGGCTGGGTATGAATCAACAACTGAGGGCTGGAATCATCTGGAAGCCTGGAACCAGGATGGCTTGAAGAGTAGGAATTGCCTACACATGGCCTCCCCATGTGGCCCGGCCTTCCTCACAGCATGGTGGTCCCAGAGCATTTGGACTTCTTACATGGCAGCTCAGAGCTCCAAGAACGGGGGTGCTGGGGAACAGCCTCAAAGGTCACATAGAGTCACTTCTGCCATATTCTATGGGTTAAAGCCATTGCAAGCCCACTCAGACTCAAGTAGAAGACTTGGACCCCACTCCTCAAGGGGCCATGTTCTAAAACCACCACATGCATTAGAATCTTCAAGGCAAATTGGAAGTTTCTGGTGTTGGCTGATGCAGGAGGCACAGGGGAGAATCAGCACTGGCTCTGCTCACCCGGGGCTCACAGCCCAGCAACCAAAGCAGACAGAAACCTGCTAGGGGTGCGGGTGGCCAGAGAGGAGCCCCACAGCCCAGCTTGCTAGTTAGGGCAGGCTTCCTGGAGGAGGTAACACATGAGCTGAGTCTTAAAGAATGAAAGCATCAAGCCAAGCGAAAAGGGAGAGGGCATCCCAGGACAAGGAGCTTAAGGAACTTTCATTAAGGGAGACAGGAGAGATGGATTCTGGCACCCGCTGCCTGGGTTCAAATCCTGCATCACCCCTTCTAGTGAGCGATGTTGGACAGGCCACCTCCCCTCTCTGAGCCGTAGTTTATTCACCTGTGAAATAGGGGCGATGATGCTTGCACTGCCTTCAGGGGAGGAAATGCACACAAGGTGCCTGCTAGATGGAGCCCAGGATGCCAGCTCTGCTTAGGAAATTCCATGTGGTGGTCATCTCGCTCAGCCTCCCTGGTTGCACAGATGAGGAAATGGGCAGAGACTGGACCAGTGTCACCCAGCATGACAGAGGGAACCTGCGTCACACACCAGTGACCTGCCACAGCCTGACCTCGCCCTGTTTCCTCCTACTCCTCACCTCCCAAGTCCCCCTTGGAAAAGGTGGGGAGGGGGTGTCACTTCTTCCTTGTACATACCCCCACCCTGCCTCTCCCTGCTCCCTCCCCCCATGCCATCCTCACCACCAAGGAATCCTGTGAGGCCTCCAGCGGGGATCACACGGCCTGAGCTGGGGCCTTGGAGGTGGAGGTGGTCTCTGCTCTGATAAGGGGCCACACTACGCCCCGCCCAGCCTGCATTCTCCATGTCCCTGTTGAGCAGGAATTCCTCAGTCCAGCATGGAGTTCCGGTGGATTTTATGGGCCAGCCACAAGCAGACAAATGGAGAAGAAAAACATCCCTCCGGAGCCCTGCTCAGCTCTCAAAATCTGATTTCCGCTCAGCCGGAAGGAGGCTGGGCTGCTTTAACCCTCTGCGGGAGGTGACCAGGGGTCTGACTCAAGATCCTCCCTGCTCCATGCCCTGCCTTCCCATCGCACAGACTCGGTTCCCTCCCCAACAGCTCCTACTCTGCTCTCCACCCTGCCCCGGCGCCCCCAGCCCACCTGGCAGAACGGCCTCAAAGTCCCCAGATCCCAGTTTATGATCTTCATCAGAGCATCCACTTGCCGTGAGCCTACTGTGTGCCAGGCACCAGGCCAAGCGCCTTATGAACATGGGCGCAGGGCAAGTCTGGAAAGCAGGGTGGGAAAGCATTTGGCGTGGGGGCTGAGACAGGACCAGCTGTGAGATCCAGCCCTGCCTGGAAGCTCTTGAGCAATGTCCCTGAACCTTGCTGGGTCTGAGGATCCCCATCTGCAAAACGGACTTAATAATAGGATCTATCTCGTAGGGTTGTTGCGAGTGTTAAACGAGATCAGGTATGTAAAGTGTTCGGCATGTAGCCCTGTACCATGTAGTTATTGTCCTCGTGACTACCCCTTTTCTCCGCAAACCTGACAGGGTGGACTTCGTCACCCACACCTTACAAAGCAGAGAAGCGAGGCTCTTGGGGCACCCCTTCACTTGCTCTGTGTCTCTCTTTCTCCAATTATTAAGACTGCAAGCCCCGAACTTACCAAATAACACAGTCAATGCTCATTATTCACCGATTCTGTATTTGTGACTCACCTACTCGCTAAAACTTATTTGTAGCCCCCAAATCAATACTTGCCGGAACTTTCATGATCACTGATGGACATGCCAGGAGTCATGACAAACTGGAGTCACCTGATACACGTGTTTCCAGCTGAGGTCAAACAGGTTAGCGGACACGCTGCCTTGTTTCAGCCTTCATGCCGTCAACAAGCGTCCTCTTTGCAATCTATTTAGCGCCACGTTCGACAAATTTTTGTGCCTTTTTGGTGACTTTGCAGTTTAAAATGGCCCCGAGCGTAGTGCTGAAGTGCTGTCTGGTGTTCCTAAGCACAAGAAGGCTGTGGTGTGCCTTACAGAGAAGACAGTGCGAGTTAGATGGGCGTTGTTCAGGCACGAGGTACAGAGCTGTTGGCGGTGAGCTCGGTGTGAATGAATCAACAACATATACTAAATATGGTGTCTTTCAACAGTCACACACATAAAACAAGCTTATGCATTGGTCTGTTGATGAAAATGTGACCAGAGAGGTTCACAGGAACCCAACCCTGTATTTCCCCTAAGAGC
Organism: Indri indri; assembly: GCA_004363605.1. Taxonomy (NCBI): domain Eukaryota; kingdom Metazoa; phylum Chordata; class Mammalia; order Primates; family Indriidae; genus Indri; species Indri indri. The sequence goes on from RJWJ010021388.1 coordinate 8,822, forward strand.
AACGGTTCGGTATTTGCTAATTCAGTGTTTACAGTGACTTTCTAGAATATCGTTACAGCAAATAATGAAAATCAACTGTACTTTCAGGGTTTTGGTATTTTATGTATGAAAATAATATCTGGGAGGCATTGCAGTGAGCTACAGCTACAATTAACATTGCCGTGTGACAAATTACCCCACAAGTTGGCATCTTAAAGCCACCGTTTTCTGATGCTCACAGATTCTGTAGTTCGGGATTCAGAATGGGCACAGCAGCGAAGGCTTGTCACTGCTCCACGATGTCTGCGGCTTCCACTGGGAACACTCAAGAGTGGGGGACACCAAGAGCCGGGGCTGGAATCATGGGAAAGCATCTTCACTCACATATCTGTTCCTTGAGCTGGGGGACTGAAAGATTAGAACCGCTAATCAGAAGCACTTGCCTGTGGCCTCTCGAGTGGCCTGGCTTTCTCACAGCATGGCGGCCTCAGGGCATCAGACTTGTTCCATGGCAACTCTGAGCTCCAAGCCGGAGGGTTCCAGTGAACAAGGCAGGAGCCGCATCATCTTTTATGACCAGCTTCAGAAGTCACACAGGGGCACTTCTGTCAAGTTCAATTGGTTAAAGCAGCCACAAGCCTGCTCAGACTCGAAGGGACGGGACACAGACCCCACCCGGATCTTGATGGGAAGAGTAGAGGTCATGTTTTTAAACCATCACAACTGTTAACACAGACCTAAGAAAATGAGAGACCCCAGTCCAAATCTTGACTCTGTCACTCTTCTAGCTAAGTGACCCTGGATGAGCTTCTTAACTCCTCAGGGCTCAATGTCCCCTTCCGTAACGTGATGATAATTACATCACCCAGAGTCTAGGATGGTGAGAATGACATGAGACACTGGGTGTAAAGCAGTTAGTTCAGTGCCTGGCACATAGTATGCTGTAGACGGTCATGGCATGAACGTTATTCACTGTGAGACCTGGATGTATTGATCATGGCTTGCGTTCGGCTACATGTAACTGAAACCTAATATAGTGCCTTTACCAAATCAGAGTATTTTTTTATTGTTTTCAAGAAGCTGGGGACTACTGTCACTGCTCAAAGAAATCATTGAGGATCCAAATACTCTGGCTTTTCATTCAGCCGTCCTTAGCATGTGACTGTTGTCCTCATCGCTCCAAACTGGCTGCTATACCTCCAAGAATTGCATCTCCATTCCAGGCAGGAAGAAGGTGAAGGGTAAAAGGCAAAAGCCTTCTCAGGAGACTTTGTCATCTCATTTGGGGAAGCAGGCCTTCCCTAGGAACTTCTATTTTCATCCCATTGGCTAGAATGAGCCACATGGCCAACCCTGGCTGCACGGAAGGCTGAGAAGAGGAGCATTTATAGCGAGGCCCACTGCTGCCCTAGACAAATCAGGGTTGATAAGGAGGAGGGATGGATATTGTATAGGCAGACAGCAGTGTCTGCATGCCAACCCAGGAGAGCGACCCACAAATGCACCTGTTGTGCCAACACTACCATTGTCCATGGAGGATAGAGTGAAACAATTTCATCATGGGGCTCCCTTATTTAAGGTAGCTGAGATCCCCTAAACTTGATCCAGGCCACCTCCCTCAGGAAGCTTTCCCAGATTTCTCTGTCTCTAATCTCACTCTTGCTCTGAAATCCTATTCTCTTGGCTGGACTACCAAAGCTAGAACTGGGGGTAATATAGTCTGCCAAGGTCAGAGTTCTGTGGGTTCTACACTCCAACCTGCACTCCCCATACTGTGTAGCCTGCAGAGGAGAGGAGAACTGCCCATGGGCATAGTCGGCAGCTGAGCTTGGATTGGGGCCTGGGTACCTGACACTCACCTTGAGGATTTTCAACAGGACTCCTTGAATTTTCAAAGCTCTCCTTAAATGATGGTTTTATTTAACATCATCTTGATCTTCTACATCATCCTGGTGACTCTATCACACCTGGAACTTGTGTCAAGGTTAACCTGAGCCAGGTGGGTACCTGGACAGGATAAATAATTTAGCACTTCCTTCAACTTGACAGTCTTTAAGGATCAGCCCGACATTTCCTTAGAGGGACAGCGCTGATGGAGGGCACCCACGGCAGCGGCAGCCTCCTCTCTATTTTTGAGCAATTCCGTTCTGGCTTCAAACTTGCATCCTCTACCCATCAAAACCAGAGCTCTGCAGCAAACTAGGCCCACTCTGTCTGGAGCAGAGTTTTGTGAGCATCTGGGCTTAAACCACCTTGGGGAAGGGTCCTTCCCTCCCTATCCCTACCAGAAGCAACTTATCGAAGAATTCCTGTCCACTTGCTAGCTGTGAGAGCTTAGGCAAATTACTTAACCTCTCTGTTCCTTAGTCTACTTATCTGTAAAATGGGAATATTAGTAGTACTTAGGTCATGAGGCTATAACTGAGGATTAAACGAGAAAGTGCTTAGAAGAGTGCTTGGCATATAGTAACCCCTCAATAATATTATCATTTCAATATATGAGGTCCCTGTGTAAGTGGGCTGAGAATGTGGCAGGACCCCGTCCCCACTCCCAGCGACAAGGCCTAGAACAGAGTCAACACTGCTCAGCCCTTTCCCAGGCAGTGGCTGGGGCCAGCCCCTAACAACAGTAGCACAGACTCCTCTCAGGTATTCAGCACTCGCCATGCGCCAGACCCACTTTTATTGGCATAAACTCACAGAACCATCACCAGCCCTGGGAATGGGTACTATTTTTATCCCCAGTTTTCGGAGCAGGAAACTGAGACTCCAGGAGACAGCAAACCTTGGAACTGGAGCTGGGTCTCTCTGATGCCTGGCTTGCTCCCACTACATTGTCCTGAAATTCTTTGTTTACGGCTTGCTTTCCCCTCTTGGCTGCAGAAGGCCCGCCTCAGTCTCATTCATGGTTTTATTTTACTCCCAGGTTCCCATGTGTCTAAACCTGCCTAAGGAGTGAATGAATGAATGAGCCTACCAGGCAAGCCCCTGCTCCGCCTTCCCGGCCCAGATCACACCCTGTTTCGCATCTCCAGGGCAAGCTGGAATTGGGAGGGGGCTGGACAGAGGAATTTCCAGCCTCTGGAGGGTCAGGAGCAGAGGGTAGGGGGAGAAAGCGAAAGTGAAGGGAGCTGGGAGCCCCTGTGAGGAGGCGCAGACAGGGAAGGAAATCTCCCGGGTAATAATTCATCGCTCAGGAAGCAGCGGCCTGGCCTGGGGCTGTGTGTGGGACTGGCCCGGCGGGGAGGGGGCTGTGCAGGCTGCTTCTCCTCCTCCCCAAAGCCCAGCCTGGCCAGGGTCACGGTCAAATGATGGAGGGGGTGGGGATCCAGGTGTGAGAACAGATGCTCCAGAATACCCTGGGTCCTGAAGACTTAAGGGGCTCCTCTCTCAGCAGCCACAGGAAACCCCTCAATCCCTCTCCACGCTGCCCCCCCAATCTGGCCTGGGTCAGTGAAGCCTGGAAAGCACAGCATGGCAGAGCCAGAAGGCATCTTCAAGGAAGCTGAGGCCCAAATGAGCCAAAATGTACCTAGAAGCCTTTCAGCTCCACTCTCTGTGCTCTCTCTGCCACGCTGGCTGACATTTGGGCTGAAGAGAGAAGGCCAAGTGGATGTTGGCTTAGCTGGTGCCCGGGATGGAGCTGGGAAGCAGGCCTGAGCGAGGATGGGGTCCCCAGCAGCCATCATCAGCTCAGCGATTCTTCCCAGTGCCTCTGAGGAGGAGGACGTAACAGCCTTAGCAATCTAAGGTTTCTGGAAGGAAGGAAGGCATTGAGGAAAGACAGCCTGTGTGTGCTGATGTGGGGGGTGGGAGGTGGGAGTCTAAGAGGTAGTGAAGCCAGCTGGGCTGGGGCTAACACCCCCATTCACCACCTGTCACACCGAAGGCCAGAGCTCCCTTACCTGTGAGTCAGGGGCACTGTCTTACAACCTCTGCTGGGCACAGTAAAGTACCCAGCACAGGGGTCTGGCACCCAGTAGGACCTCAATCACAATGCCAGCTCCGTGAGCACAGAGAGTTTGTTTTGTTCACATCCGTATCCTCAGACCTAAAACCATGCCTGACACATAGTAGGGACCCAACAAATACTTGCTGAATGAATGGAACTACTAGTATTTGCGTGTTTTGGTTTTGTTTGGCTTTGTGGTGTGTGTGTGTGTGTGTGTGTGTGTGTGTGTGTGTGTGTGTGTGTTTAAGTTTGTCCTCAGGGACGTGACACTGTCGAATCCTTATTTGGAAAGATTATAGCGTTTCTCCAAGTGTCCTCCATGGACAGCACCATCGTCACCACCAGTTTGTACAAAATGTGGATTCCTGGGCTCCATTCCAAAAATGCCGAATCAGCACGGAGGCAATCTGGGAATCGGAAATGGCAAAGCCCCTTCCCCAGTTCTTATGCACGTGAAAGTTGCATGACAGGATTAGAATTCGACAGCAGGAAGACCTGAGCGCGTTTCTCTGCCATCCACGTTCCGAACCAGAAAACTAAGGCCAAGAGAGAAGGTACCTGCCCGCGGTCTCCAAGGTGGTCTAGGCTGAGGCACGAAGTTCGGTTCTGGGCGCGCCCAGCCCAGCCTCCCAGACCTCCAGCGTTCGCCGGCTCGACAGCCGCGACTGAGAGCCTTCGGGGTGGGCCACCAGCTCCCGGGCCGCTTTCAACCTGGGGAACGGGGGCGGTGGGCGCGTCGCCATTGGCCGGGGCGCGGCGAGTGCGTCCCCATTGGCCGATCGGAGCCCCCCGCCCCCGGCCTGGGCGGCCTCGTGATTGGTCCCTCCCTCCGCTATAAGGCGGCGGCCCGCCGGGCCGTGGGAGCGCGCGGGAGCACAGGGCTGGGCGCGGCTAACGGAGGGCTCCGAGCCCGCAGGGACACGGCCCGCGCCCATGGCGTTCGCGCTGCTGCGCCCCGTCGGCGCGCACGTGCTGTACCCGGACGTGCGGCTGCTGAGCGAGGACGAGGAGAACCGCAGCGAGAGCGACGCGTCGGACCAGTCGTTCGGCTGCTGCGAGGGCCTGGAGGCGGCGCGGCGCGGCCCGGGCCCCGGGGGCGGGCGGCGGGCAGGCGGCGGCCCGGGCCCCGTGGTGGTGGTGCGACAGCGGCAGGCGGCCAACGCGCGGGAGCGGGACCGCACGCAGAGCGTGAACACGGCCTTCGTCGCGCTACGCACGCTCATCCCCACCGAGCCGGTGGACCGAAAGCTGTCCAAGATCGAGACACTGCGCCTTGCGTCCAGCTACATCGCACACCTCGCCAACGTGCTGCTGCTGGGCGACGCGGCCGACGACGGGCAGCCGTGCTTCCGTGCGGCCGGCAGTGCCAAGAGCGCCGTCCCCGCCGCCGCTGCCGCCGACGGCGGCCGCCAGCCGCGCTCCATCTGCACCTTCTGTCTCAGCAACCAGCGCAAGGGGGTGAGTGCCCTGTGCGCCCGGCTGCGGCCGCGGAGTCGGGTCTGTCGGGGACTGGGCCTCTCGATGTACCAAAGAGAGGCAGAGACCTCAGTGAGGCGAGGGCGAAGCGCTGTGGAATTAGTGGTGGGGGCGGCGCCCCAAGCCCAGGGTTTGGTGTGGAACAGAGCCACCCGCTTCATGTCCCCCAAACAGAAGCGATGCAGGGAAGCCCAGAGCTCGGTCCGATTTACTTGCTCACCGAGGGGTACTCCCTCCAACCACAGGTGTGCTGTGCCTCCTGCCTCTGTGCAAGAGGGCATAAGGACAGAACAACAAAGGCCATCGTGAACTGAGCTCTTCCTCTGTGCTCCATGCCCGCCTCATCCTCATTTTTACCTTCACAAAAATCCTGTCCAGCGGGTAGTTTTTCTGCCCGTTTTGTCACTGACGAGGATCTGAGGCTCAGAGGGATGAGATCACATGCCCACATTCACTCAGCTAGGGAGCCGGGATGCAGGCTCTGGGTTCGCTGGGTGTGTGTTGCCCTGAGCGACCCCCGCCTTGAAACAATTGTCCCCCATCCTAAGACCTGACCCAAGAACAGGAGACTGAGAAGAAAGGGGGACACATGCCCCCAAGCAAGAGCCTACGGTACCCGGTAGATGAGGGTCCCCTGAGAGCACGCAGCCCCCAAAGGGATGTGGTGGTGGGAGAGGTCACTCTGGGGTCAGCTGGACAGGGCTGGAGCTAAGCGCCTGTGGTGTTTCCTGGGTAAGGATGTGACTCCGGCTGGTAGGGGATGGGTGGGCGCGGGCTAGCAGCACAGGTTGCCAGGGGCGCTCTTGGCTGAAAGTTGATCCAGGTCCCAAGGAGCCCGCTTCATCTTCAGCCTGTCCCTCTTTCTGGCATAGGTTTTGCCTAGTAAAGGAACCTGTATGTTTGACAACTTTGGATTCCAGCAGCTTCCCCCATTTACATCTGGGGGAACTGAGGCTGGGAGACTCCTGCCTGGCTTTTGGGGGCCAAGTGAAAGGGCACGGGGAATGGGAGTCAGGGCCCCAAGTCCCGGGTCTTTGGTTCTCACAGCTGCCCTTGGTTTCTTGCTCTAACCTGTTCTGGGGAGGCCTTAGTGTCCTGGCCTCAGACCACCCCCTTCTGGCTCATCAGACTCCCAGCCTGGCTTCTCACCACTTGGCTGCCTCAGTTTCCCTGAATCAGTCTTCTTGGCCTCAGACTAGTGTCTTCTCGAGGGTCCCTGCTGCTCCCAGCTGTGGGCCCTGCTCAGTGCCCCAGGCTGGCCTGGGAAGCAGGGGTGGGCCTTCAGGCATCCAGCCTGGGGTGTGAAGGACTGATGGGGCCCTCGGTGACACTCTTGACCGCCTTTCACCCCTTCATTCAGTTCAGCAACCCTTAACTACCTAACAGCTGCCTTCTGCTGGCTCTGAGAACACCCAGAGAAGCACGTTGTGGATCCCCACCCACCGGTCTGGAACTCACAGTGCAGCATCAGGGCCAGGGCAGGGGGAGGAAGACAGGGATACTGTGGTCCGTTGGTGGAGCAGGGGGAGCACAAAGGGATGGTCAGAGCCCAGGGGAAGCCCGGAGCCCAGGTGAGCACTGACAGGGCTTCTGTGCTTAGTTTCTGAAGGATGCTTGGGAACGGAGGCAGGCGAGGGGTGTAGGGAAGAGTGTTCTGGAAGCAGGCACAGTAATAACGGGGCCCAGAGAAGGATGAGGTAAGAAGTTAAAGGTGGCAGAGCACAGAGGGGAGGCAGAGACTGGCCAATGACATTGACGACAGCATCTTCATGAGCATTGATCTGTGCTAAGCACTGTCACCAGTTATCACAAAAATCCATCAACAGCCAGAGGAAAAGGCGCTATGGTTATCCCCACCTGCTTAGAGATGCTGCCACTGGTTCAGACACAGCCAATGATGGAGCCGGGATTCAAGCTCAGGCCTGCCTGATTGGGCAGTGGGAAAGGTTAGAGAGGGAGGGCCCTGTAACTGTCACATACCCACCCCCACTGCAGGCAGGCAGGGAGGGGGCTCCCCTGCACATCTGGGGCCTGTCCCACAGCTCACAGGGGCCTCGCCTGGGCCTGGCTGCTTCCCTGGGATCTGTCTGTGTGACCAAAGAACCCAGCCAAATTTGGTGCAGAAACCATGCTGTCAACTCCACAGCCTCCTCTGGGAATTGGTGAGAGGGGTGATCCTGGCCAGCCGTGGCCCCTCAGAGACTCGGCTGGAAGAAAATAAAATTGGCTGTCTTGGGGAGCCGCTGCTCCCTTCTGAGCTTTGGGGGCCAGAGAGCTCCAAGGCCCCAGATCCTATCCCTTCACGCTGAGCTCCCACCTGCCTCCCATCCTGGCTGGTCTGGAGTTGGGGTCGCCATGGAAGCAGTTCCCTGTAGCATCTTCCCGTTTAAGAAGGGGTTAGGTGTGGCCCTCTTGGTAGAAATAGCAAGTGGGAGATGGAAAGGGGGCTCTTGTCTCTGCCCTGTTTTCCGTTTTGTTACCTGGGGGAGCAATGGGGTGGACAGGGTCATCTTGTAAGGCTCTCCCCTGTGGGTGTACCCGGCTCAGGAGGCACCATTACCAAACGATGCTGATAATATTAATAATACTTGCAAACATTTATTGAATACTTACTTTGTTCCTGACACTGTGCTAAGGGCTTTACCTATGTTCATTTGCATAATCCTGTATCATCTTGTGTAAACTGTGTTAGCTTGTGTCATTCTGTAAAGTAACTCCCCTTTACAGGTGGGGAAACTGAGGCTCAGCGAGATTAAAATGGCTTGCCTGAAGTCCAGCAGGTGGCCCGAGGCAGAGCAGAGATTTGGAGCCCAGGTCTGTCTTAGCTGAGCGCAGTTCCTAACCATGGTGCTTCCTAAGACCCTTGGCGCCGAGTTCCTAAGGAACAAGCAAACGGGGGCCTAGTCAGGTCCTCTTCTAAGCACCCTTGACAGTTTATACAGCTGCATTCACATTCGACTGCACCTTGGGGGTGGCAAGTAGAATCATTTTGTCCCCATTTCATTGATGAAGAAACTGAGGTTCAGGGAGGTGGACAGTCCCAGGATTCTCAAGGGACCCAGGTCTCCGGATGGCCTCCAGACTCGGAGCAGGAGGTGGCTCTCCCTGGCCCTGAGGACTTACAGACTGAAAGGGGGGAAGCCAGTGTTCTATCACTCAGCCTCAACACTCCCCCCGGCCCCGCTTCTGTCTCCCCTTCTCAGCCGCTCCTGCCAGAGTTTGTCTGAGAAGCCCGAGCCCCGGGCTCTGCTGGGACTATGGCCTCAGCCCTCAAAATAGCCCTGCCTGTGAATGAACATGCTGTCCCTGGGCCGTGAGAGCCTCGAGGGAGGCTGGGCTAGCATCTGGATGGATCTGCCCCAACCTGGGTGCGGGGGCGGAGGGAGGCCGGGGGCAGAGCTCCCAGATGGTCAGCTGTTTCTCTAGACGGGCCGAGAAAGCGGCCTTTTCCATCATCGTCTAGCCGGGCCCAGGGCAATAAGCATTTGCAGTGGGATTTCAGACACCTTCGTGTCCCCAAAACAGGACTGCTTGTTGGACAACGTGGATTCCTAGCCCAGCTCTTTCACCCACTGGCTGGGTGCCTCTGGGCCAGTCACTCGTAGGCCGGAGGCCTCAAAAGGGGGGCTGCTGTGAGGTGTGTGGCCTCTCTGGCTTGCAGGGAAGGTGAAACCCACATATCCAACCTGAAAATATCCATGAGAGGGGCTAGAAGAGACCACCCCTGTAGGGTGAGGGACTGGTGTCTTCAGGGACTGCCACCGTTAGCTCATCTTCCAATGGCCACCCCTTGATTCAAGCAGCATCGATTGGCACCTGCTCCAAGCCAGGTCCTGGGCTGGAAGTGGGGCCACCGAGTGAAGAACTCCTTTTCTCTACCACTCCCTGAGCTCCTAGCTCAGACAGGGGAACAGAAGAGAGACCCCGCCTTCTCCTGAGTTGTATCCTGGTGGAATGTCCCCAGAAAAGCAGGAAGTGCCAGGCAATTTCAGAAATAGAGAAACCTTCCCAGGGAGACAAGGCGTGGGAGCATTTGCCCGGCAAAGGGGACACCATGAGGGAAGGCCAGGAGGCCGGCAACCCAGTCTACTTCCGAAGGTGGATGAGCTGGCCACTGCTATGTGGTCAGGCAGTGGGGAGAACCACCGGGAAGTTGGTTTTGCCCTTGAATGTGCTTTAAAATGTATTAGATTTTTCTTTAAAAGCAACAGATCACATGGGGAAGAAATGAAAAAGGTAAAAAATATATACGTATAATGTGAGAGAGCCTCCCTCCCATCCTGTGTCCCCATCATCAAATTCCTCTCTGAGGAAACCCGTTAGCAATTTCCCATGTACTCGTCTCTCTAGAACTCTCAGCACAGAGGAGCATTCACGGGGCTGCCCCTTGCTTTTGTCCTTAAACAATGTCATCCAACAGCATTCCCTACAAGTCCATAAAGAGTTTCTTCCGCTTTCTGTTGCAGAGAACCTCATTGTGTGGCTAAACTGTGATTTATTTATCAAGTCCCCTATTGTCGGACACAGAGGTTGGTTCCAGTGTTCACGTTGACCTGACTGAACCTCCTAACACCTCTTTCTCCCTTCCTGCAGGGTGGCCGTCGTGACCTGGGGGGCAGCTGCTTGAAGGTGAGGGGGGTGGCCCCCCTTCGAGGGCCACGGAGATGAATCTGGGCCCCTGTGGCGTTTGCTCCAAGCAGGACCCCGGAGAAGGAGACCAGGAGCCAGCCACTGGCTGCACAGGGGAGAAGCCCCCAGGAGCTGAGCCCGCCCTTTCTTTATGTAGGGACCAGGGGACAATGGCCTGGGCCCGGGACCCTCTGGGCAGGGCCTCTGGGACATCTCCACCCCACCCTGGAGAGCTGTGAGGATCCATCCAGCCTGCCCAGCACTGGCTGGTCAGAGACAAGGCAGAACTTTTGGAAAAACAAAGACTGTTGGTGACAGAGAGTATGTGCGTGTGTGTGCATGAGTGTGGGTGTTTGTGCGTGAGAGAGAATTGGTGAGTTTAAAATAAAAGGTATTTTTAAATAAAAGGCATCATTCCCAGCTGAGGAAGGGAAGGGCCTGTCGACACTGGAGGTCTGAGGTGGCCCCTCCGCTGGACCTAGAAAGAAGCACGTGTTACAGGTGCTGCCCTGAGCCCTGGAGGGGCGGGGCTGGAGCAGGCAGGCAGAGCCCCGTCTCCAGAAGGAGAGAGAACCAAGCTCGCCTGGCAGTCTGCCAGTGATCAAATGTTCTTGAACAACTGTTAGGTGTCTGCTGTGGTTGGTAAAGAAATCTTAATTTTATTTATTTTTGAATAAGGACTATATTCATTTCATTCACATGGCTCAAAATTCAAGAGGTATAAGGGGATATATGGTGAAAAGTCCCCTTGCCCCTGGGCTGCAGCCATCAGCTCCCCCCTGCAGACAGCCTTGGCCACCAGGGTTCTGCGATGTCCCATTGCTTACGAGTAATCAAGCAAATACACAAGAGACAGCACATGGCACACACTTTCTGCTCCCTCCTTTTTCTTTTCTTAATCTAGCTCGGTATCATCCCAAACCAGTACCTAAAGGGCATCCTCATTTCTTCCTTAGCTTCTTATAATTCCACTTTATGAGTGCACTGTACTTTAATCCGTCCTCGTCGATGCCATCACAAACAAGCCTACGCACAAGGCCGCGTAGGCACGCAATTTTCCACACGTGCAAACAAGTATGTGCTAAAGGGGAATATTCTTATCCCTGTCTTAGCTGAGATTTGGAGGACCAATAACCCCCAAAGGCATGTGGCAGGGTGACACCCTGACGTCTGTCCTCTTTAAAGCCCAAAGCAGCTCCTTGCCCTGCCCTGGAGGTGCCGCCAGCCCCCGTTACCCCAGTTATACTCCTAGCAGCTCTGGGAGGTAGGGGCTGGAGTCTCCCTCGTTTTACAGATTCGGCCGACGTGGGGATGGGGACAGCTGGTCAGTAGAGCCAGGAGTTCTTGGCTGTGTCTGGCTGTGGCTGTGTCCCTGTGAGGCCAGGGTCAGAGGAGCTTGGGGCCCTGGAGGGAGGGAGAGGCGAGGAGAGATGAGAACAGCCAGTAGCCGCCCTTTTCCTGGCAAGGTATGTTCATATGCCTTTTTCAAAATTTTATTTGTTTAACAAACAGTTTGATTTAGCTTTCACTGACTGAAGTCTGGCTCCAGAGTCCACGTTCCTATCCCTCTGCTGTGCCGCCTCCCACCCCTGCACGTTTGACCCTCTAACTGAGGCTGCCCATTTTGCAGATCAGCAAACAAATTGCCAGGCACCCTCTGTGAGCCAGGTGCTGTGCCGGATGCCACAGGGTGAGCCTGACCCAGCCTGACCCGTCTGACCACAGACGAAAACAGAGACCCAGGGGGCACAAGGGGGTTACCCAGATTGCCAGTCTCGCATTAGAGCGCCGTGAAACCACCGCACTTAGCCCCTTTGGTATGAGAAGTGGAGGAAGGATGGCCCCAAGGGGCCAGGGTCCCGCCCAGAGAGCTTTCCAAGCGCCCTCTACCTCACTTCCCCCGTGTTCCAGGGACACCGGGTCGTGCCTATCCTGTGTCCCAGCGTGGCTGCGCTTCCCCCTTTGGGAGCTAATTAGGAAAGCACATTGCTTTCCCTGCGCCTACCCTGGTCCAGGTACAGGCAGCCTCTGGCAAAGCCACAGGAAAAAGACTGTGGCCTTGTCAATGGCAGGAAGCCGGGGAGTGGGGGCAGAGCGGACACTTGGGTGCTCGGGCTGGAGGCCCACTCTGCCACCAGGCTTGCTGGGTGATCCTGAGATACCGCTTGACCTCTCTGGGCCTCCCTGGCCCAATCTCTAACCACTGAAAGCAGCTAGAACAGAAAGATATGTATTTGTTTTGCTTCGTTAAATAGTTTTTAACAGACCATTCATGCACGGGTAAGTAATTCAAGTCGCATCCAATAGTACGCAGTGAAAAGCACATACCTCCTGCAAGCCCCTCCCCAAAGGCAACTGCTGTTAGCAGCTTCCTGTGTCCTTCCAGAAAGGATCTATAGTGATTACTATTTCTGGAAAAAAAAAATATTTATAGGTTTCTCTGCTTATGTTTTCATTGTAAAAAGAATTCAAAATGCTACAAGACCCTAGAAGTATCACCCATCCCGAAGATAACCACCATTAACACTATAACCTGCAGAGTGTTACACACGCTTCCACATCCACGCCCACAGTCCTTCACAGCACACTAAGTTAAAACTTTTTATCAAAGTATAACACACATTCAGGAAAGCGCACAGCTCAACAAATTTTCACAAGCTGAGCGCTCCCGGGCACCAAGCAGGCAGACCAAGAAATGCAATTAGCAGCTTCCCAGGAGCTAGCCGCTCTTGCACTTCTATCCATACTGGGTTCTTTCCATTGTATTTCCTTTGAAATAGACAACAGTCTTCACCATTCAAAAGTCAAAAAAAGAGAATAAACTGGCAATACGTCTATTCTCTCCCAGCCACTCGGTTCCCGTTCTCAGAGGCAGTTACTATGTTAGTTAACCAGGGTCTTAGGGATTCCTGCGGAGGTGGTCCGCTATGCAGGCAAGTTACATAGAGATTGTTTTTCTACACAGGTGATAGCATTCTATACACTCTTCTCTGCACTTGTATTTTTTTATCCTTAGCAATACTTCTTGGAGGCCCTCGGTGTTCAAAGAGCTGTTGCATACCTTTTCACGGCTGCCTAGTGCTCCATTATGCATATTTTGTAGCTTGCTGTCTTCCTGGGCAACGGACAGTTAGTGCCCATGAGGCTTTGTGAGCTGCAAGGCCAGTGTGACACACGTGACTTAAGCACAGCCGTGGACTGAGACCTCTGGGGCCATTTTCCTAACATCGCCCATCCTGCAGAGCACACACTCCACCTCCGGGATGGTCCAGCCCGGCCAGACTTCTCCAGGCCAGCTTGGGGCCAGAGCAGTAAACTTGCTCAGGGAGAAGAAATCGAGGGCTGAAGCGGGTGGAACGACCAACCTCAGCCAGGTCACCTTGGACCCTGACACACTCTCCACCCAAATCTGCTTAGCCGTGAGAAGCGTCAGCATGAGAGCGATGTCAGAGTCCATCATTTCACAATAAAGAAACTGAGACAGGACAGAGCAAGCAAGCTGCCTGGGGTCCCCCAACAAGTCCCTGGTCCTCCTGGGCCACCAGGAACCCAGGTCTCCCTCTTTGCCATGCAGGGCTCTCTGATTCCACAGTTACACGTGGGAGAGCCTCAGAGGCCACCCATGGCAATCCGAAGCCCAGAGAGGAATAGTGATGGGCCGTGGTTGTACAGCATTTGGAGCTGAGCAGGGCTGAGAACACAGGGCCCCTTCCTCCAGCCCAGGGTGCCCACACCACTTTGGGTTCCCCCATTGGCTCAGGCCACTTCCATTTTATGAGGCTTTTATTAGGTTAAAAACCAAAACACCACAAAACAGAGTTCTGAAAACTATGGCGTATTTGGCAAGTTAACTCTCAGCGACCTCCACACACTCATAAACACAATGCATTATTGTGAGGACATTATACAAGGAGAGGGTTTGCAGAAACATCAATTCATGGGACGAGCATATAAAGTTGAGTGTCTTCATTCAACCCCATCTGCGTCTCTTGCTCCTGTATAACCTCACGTGGTTGTGATATCAAAAGTCTAGACCTGGACAGCTAAACACAATACATGACCTTGAACTGGATCCCGTACTGAGGGGAGAACCTGAACTAGATCCTGCCGCAGAGGACCTTATTGGTGCAGTTGACAAAACTGAAAAATCGGAAGATGAGCAATAGATTAAAGTACTGTACCACAGTTAAATTTTCTGAATTTGCTAACAGTACCATGGTTATGTAAGAGGATATCCTTGCGCTTAAGAAACACACCCTGGAGTATTATAAGGGGAAGTTTGATGTAGGTAACATAGTCTCAGATGGTTCAGAAAAAATAATGTGTATGTAAAAGAGAAGGATAAAGCAAGCTTGGCAAACTTAAAACTCGGTGAATCTGGGGAAAGGGTATATGGGAGTTCTCTGCACCGCTTTCATCACTTCTCTGTATAATTGTAAATTATTGCAGAATTAAAAGTTAAAAAGAAGTCAGGATATTGGCCCGCTATGATGTGAGCACTGTCAAATGGTCTCCTGGCCCCCTCTGACCCACCTGGCTGTAGCTCGTCCAACATAGGATGGAAAACACCCCCCGTGGACCCAGGTGTCCCTGCCCGTGACTCGTAGGCCCCTGTGCCCCTCAACAGGCTAATGTGGTCCCAGCCCCTGAGCCTCTGGCCACCTTGATTTATGTCCCTGTGAGCCTCAGCAGCTGTGAGCACAGGTCCCACTGGGCGGCCAGCTGTGGGGGCCAGTGTTTGCTTCTCAGCGTGTCTAATCCAGACCAGACTTGCAGACCCCACAGGCCTGGGATAGGGCTCCCAGGGGGCTGGGGTCAGAGGGCAGGCCAGCAGGGCCTGGAAATGAAGGGGGCACTGAGGGTGAGCCGGCTGGAAGGCAGGAAACCTAGCCACTGCTCCTGTGTGACCTCGGGTGGGTATATGCCCCTCTCTGGGCCTCGCTCTTCCTCATCTCAGAACAGCCTGCACAGAGTAGACCAGAAGGGTTTTGTCGCTTGAGATGAACTGGCCTTATGGGAGGGAAGGCTGGTAAAATATAGGAGTTGTTTTTTTCTGAACTGCTTGGGAAAATGCCTGGCTTTTTTGAGGGCCTACTGTGTTTGGCCTCAGGCTACGCACTTAGCATAAAATAATTAAGATTGTCTGCTCAAGAAGCTTGCCAGATAAGTACTGTTCTTGCCTCATTTTATAGATGAGGAAACAGAGGCACAAGGAGGTTAAAGACCGTGCCCAAGGTGACACAGTGGCTGTAGGTGAGTGGATTCGAACCAGGTGTTCTAGCTGCAGAGCTCCACTGAGCTCTGAGCCCCCACCCTACGTGGCCTTACAGGTATGTCCCTAGTCCTGACGTTGACTGGGCCACTAGTCCAAGTTACTGACTTACAGAGATGGCTTCACTTAATCTTGCAACAACCAACTAGGTAGGTACTGTTGCCATTCCCATTTCACAGACTAGAAAACTAAGCCCAAAGTTACCCAGCCAGGCAATGGCACAGCCAGGATTCAGGGGGGTTTGGCTCCAGATCCCATGACCTGAGTCACAGCAGAGAGGTAAACTCAGCAGGAGGCATAGGATAGAGCTTAACATCACAGGCCAACATAAGGCTGGTAGGCTTAGCCTGTCCATCAGTGAGTCAGTCAAACATGTATTGGACTTCTCCGTGGACCAAGCAAAGCTCTAGGGAGGGTCAGAAAATAAGATAGATGTGATGCCTGTCCCCATGGAGGTCACGGCCTAATGAAAAAGCAGGCTCTGAGTGAATAATGAAAATGAGGTGCTTCTAAGGCATGTGGGAACGCCTGACTGCGAGACAAGTGGCATCGCTGGGGATGATGCTTCCAAGGTGAGAGAAGGCTTTGCCGGGTATTAAAGGTTCTGCAAAATTTCCAGGTCGCCCCTGTATGAGTATGAATGACGGGGCACCTGCAGGTGCCTGGGTCTCCGCTGAACCTAACCCAATAATCCCTGACACATCCACTTTGAGCACCCAGAGCAGCCCTGTGAAGCAGTCAAAGCAATGCAAGCCTTTTGAATAGAGGATAGCAGTAGCTAACACCTACCCAGCACTGCCTCTGCTCCAGGCGCCGTTCCAGGCCCTGCAACTCATGTACCCCTCTCCAACCAAGTGAGGCAGAGGCTGTCACTATCCTCATGGCTCCCCGGTGTCGCGCGGCCACTGAACGACAGAACCAGGACGTGGGCCTAGGCTGGGTCCAGAGCCCACTCTCTTAACCTCCTTGCTTTGCTGCCTCTGCTAAATGGTGAGGTTCTGAGCTAGAGGCAACGCTCCCAGGCCCCGGAGCTGGGCCCAGAGCACACCTCTGGCTGCCCACACGCTGCAACTTCCCGAGCACCCTGCACAGCGCTGGCACGTGGTGGGGGCTTAGCAGACGCTCTTCACGCAAGGACCAAGAAGCCTCATGCTATCTCAGTCTGCATGACTGCCTCGCGGGGCTGATTTTGCTCTTCGCACAGGTGGTGCAGTGAGCAGACAGCTAGGAGTACAGTTTGATCTCAAACCCAGCCATGTGGTTCCTCCCATCTGCAGAAAACCCGGTTTGGAAGATACTGGCAAAGCGCCTTTAACCATAGAGAAGAGAGGGGTGGGCCCAGGGCTCAGGGAGGGAGAAAGACGCTGACCAGCTGGGAACTCCGTGGGAACCTCTCTCGCCCCCCAACCCCACCCCACCCCGGGGCCTCCCCAGGCAGCCGCCAGGTCAGGGAGGCGGGCCTTGGACTCCCAAGGAGCACGCCCCCTCGCGCCCCCTGCGGGATGGTTAAGGAGCCACCCAGGAGCCAGGAGTCTGGCCCTTCTCCTGCTCTCTCTACCCACCCCTCCCCACCTTCCCTGCCTCTCCGTCCCCTCCCAGCCCAGGCCCACCGCCTCCCCTGCCCCTGGCTTTCAGAAAGCCCTGGAAAGGCTGCTTTCTTTGAGACAGGAAGGTGTCCTCAAGTCTCAGGAAGGAAAAACAGTCAAGCTGAACCCACCAAGACCGTCTCCAAGGGGCCGGGGCTGGCGCCCGGCCAGGACTGACATCACCTGGGAACCGCCACGGCCACAGCTGCAACACGCCTCCTGGGGGGACTCGCTTTTGCTATTTAAAAAATAATAATAATAATAATAAAACTTTTCCAGTCTGGTGTTTTTAAATGTGCTTTTTATAGTGGGACCTAGGGCGTGGGTGTTTGGTGTCCTCCCCCTTTTCCTCCCGGTCCTGATTTCTCCCACCACAGCATGTAGCCTTTGACCAATTACAGCCAATGCCCGGGGGTTCGGGTTGGGGTCTCCTTCCAGGCCCCGACCCCGTCAGATTATCGTTTATCTATGCAGATACATTGAATTTCAACTTTTAAAAAATAGCGATAATATTTGTCCACAGTACGAAATTCAAAAAGCACCTAGAGGCATCAGATAAAAAGTAAGTCTCTCCGCCTGCCTCTTAGCCACCTGGTCCCTGTCCCACGAGGGAACCCCTGTTTTATTTTATTCAACAGGATCTTCTATAGTGCGTACTGTGTGCTGGGCACTCTCCTAAGCAATTTTCTAATATTAATTCCTTTAACCTTCATAAAAACTCTGAAGTAGGGTTTCCACTGGCTGTGTTCTTGTGAATATTGCCAAAGACATTCTATGCATATAGAAGTATATCTAGATCTATAAGTTTGCCCCCTCCCCTCTTAAAAAACACAAATAGAAGCTTATAATGCTGTCCTGTACTTTGATTTATTTACTTAAAAATATATCTTGGTGCTGGGCACAGTGGCATATATCTACAGTCCCTGCTACCCAGGAGGCTCAGGTGGGAGGATCGCTTGAGTCCAGGAGTTTGAGGCTGCAGTGCACTATGATTGCGCCTATGAATAGCCACTGCACTCCAGCCTGGACAACACAGTGAGACCCCATGTATTAAAAATTTTTTTTTAAAACATATCTTGGGAATCATTCCATATTGGTGCATAAAGAGATCTCTCATCCGCTCATCTTTATAGCTGTATAGTATTCCTTTTTATGGAAGGGTGTACTGTAATACAACTAATGCATCCACTCTTGGTGGACATTAATGATGCTTCCAATCTCTTCTTTTATTAGTTCCAAGCCAAATAGCCAAAGTGATCTTTTCTTCTTCTTTTTTTTTTTTTTTTTTTGGAGATGCGGGCTCACTCTGTCACCCACACGAGAGTGCAGTGGCATAAGCATGGCTCACCGTAGCCTCCAACTCCTGGGCTTAAGCGATCCTGCGACCTCAGCCTCCTGTGTGGCTGGGACTACAGGCGCCAGCCACCACACCCAGCTGCTAAAGTGATCTTTCTAAAGCATAGGTTGGACCTCATCAGTCCAATACTCAAAAACTCTCCATCTTTTACTCTTGTATGCAGAGGGGCATCTTAAATTTAGGGGTTATCAAGAACCCCTCTTAGACTCTGATAAATGTAATGGACCTGTGCTCTCCAAAAAAAGCCTATGGCCAACTGAGCTTGTGTGGGGTTCAGGGACTCCTGGAAACCCCCTCCATGGATGCAGTAATTCCAAGACACCTCCCCCAGCCATGTGCTGTGCCCATGGCTTTGGACTGGCATTTTAGACTGTCAGCTCCGCTGCTTCTGACTTATGTAACCTTGGGAACATTGCTCAATCTCACCACGCCTCAGTTTTCTCATCTCTAAAGTGGGGCTAATTACAATGGTTTGCTCCTAGAATTGTGAAAAACAAATCAGATGCAGATTCTGAAGTGTTTAGCACAGTGTCTGGCACATAGCAAGTCCCCAGCTTGGTCGGCTACTGTTTTTATTGGTGGTGGTGGTAATGTTCCTGCCAGATAAATTCCAAACTCATTCACTTATTTAATAAACATTTCTTGAGAACATGCTATGGGCAGGGACTGGGGTTCAGGGAGTTGAGGAGAGGGAGAGGCTTGTAAAAAAAAAAAACGAAGCCAAGCAGCACTGCGTGCCAGTGTTCTCGGGGCTCTGGGGCGACGTGAGGGGCTGAGGGAGCAGCGCAGAGGAGCATGCTAAGCCTGCCCGGGTGGGGAGGGTCAGGGAAGGCTGCGCAGAGGAGTGATGCTGGGTGACTC
>RJWJ010021389.1:0-27887 GCA_004363605.1 Indri indri
TTTTTTTTTTTTTTTTGAGACAGAGTCTCACTCTCTTGCCTGGGGCGAGTGCCGTGGCGTCAGCCTAGCTCACAGCAACCTCAAACTCCTGGGCTCGAGCAATCCTACTGTCTCAGCCTCCTGAGTAGCTGGGACTACAGGCATGCGCCACCATGCCCGGCTGATTTTTTCTATATATATATTTTTAGCTGTCCAATTACTTTTTTTCTTTCTATTTTTGGTAGAGATGGGGTCTCGCTCTTGCTCAGGCTGGTCTCGAACTCTTGAGCTCAGAACGATCCGCCCGCCTCGGCCTCCCAGAGTGCTAGGATTACAGGCGTGAGCCACCGCGCCCGGCCTTCAAGTAATTTTTGAACAGAGAACTTTGACTGAATACTTTCCATGGGATATAGTCGAAAGATAAAATTAACTGCAAAAGCATTAAATCTTGAACTTAGTAGGTTTTTGGTAGTGTTGGTGTGGCAGTGATGAAACTGTTCTGTGCATATTGTACAATAGAGCAGATGAATAACTATATTAATGTTGGGAACCACATACGCTTTGTGGGAAAAGGGAAATACAGATATAGATTGAGGGAAAGGAAGGAAGAATGCTGTGTGTTAGATTGGAATTGAGTATGTTCGTATGACCTCATGATTTAAAGAATAAGTGTGTTAACACTGTGTGTGGTGAGGACCTAAAAGTAGGACACCCCTTAGCGGTGAGCACACCTAGTACACACATCTTAGTTTCTGAGTTCCCTTTCCCACGAGAAGGAAGCAGACATGCTGCTTGGAAAAATGGCTGATTTCAGGGCGGAGACTGGGAAGGTGGAAGGTGAGCGCAGAACGTCTTATGCTGAAAACTAAGGAAGTGCTCCAGAACTGATGGGGATATGTCAGAAGAACTCAGGACCCAGTTTATAGGGCCTGCTAATTTGGGAAAATTTGAGTCATCAGAAGGAGTAATGGTGATAGATTTCCATACATTGATTTTGTTTAAAAATTCATATATATCTATACTGAGTTTAAAAAAAGAGTTGGAGAAAGGAGATGAGAAAACTTTATTATTACAAAAGAATATGAGTTAGTACAAATGCAAATGCCCCAAGTAATAGAGGTAGAAAATCACTACTCTGTAGCCACCAATATTAATAAATGGTTTAAGCAAGAATCATCAATAGATGCCAAATTCATCAGGTGAATGGTTATTGGCCACAGGATATTCACACAGTCTCAGAGTCACACCCTGCAGATAACTTAGTCATTAAAAAAGGAAAAAGGTATAGTAGAAAAATCTGGCAATACCACCCTAACCAAATAATCAAACTTATTATCACTGAAAAATGGGACAAACTGACATTTTGCCTGCCAGCATTATCTTATAGTATTATTGCTAGAAATGTTTATCCTGAATCTAATCATTTGGAAACAATCAGAGAAAGCCAAATTATGGGACATTCTACAAAATAACCATCAAGTTGTCATGAAAGAAAAAACAAGTGGGACTGTTCTAGAATAAGGGCAATTAAAGAGATATGACAGCTAAACACAACATGTGATCCTTAATGATGCCCTTGTCGGGGATTACAGAAAAAGGACCAGCTGGTTATTAATAAATTTGAATGAGGATTGTGTAAAAGATAACAGTGTTAAATTCTTGAGTATAGTGAGTATTGTGTATCTCTCAGAGAATATTTTTGTTCTTAGATATATACGTGACAAGACTCATATCTGCCTACAGCTTACTTCCGGATAGTTCAGGGGAAAAAAGTTTGTGTTGAGAAAGAGAAGGGGGTTATAGGGAGAGAAAGAGCACACAAATGTGGCAAAATGTCACACAAAATCATACAGTTGAACTTAGTAAAAATGTGTTTGCCAGGCACCTTTCTTTTATAATGCCTGTTTGTTGTTTTTCTTTTTCCTGACTGTAGAAGTAATAGTTGCTCATTGCTGATCATTTGGAAAATAAAAGTATAAAAATCGTCTTTAATTCTCCCTATAGAGATTACTTAATATTGCATTAAATTGTGATTTGACTGTATGTATAATTTTCTGTCTTTTATTTTTGCTAATAACTTGTATTTTTTTATATAATTGACTAATACATTTGGGAATGTGATTTTTAAGCACTTCAAAATTTTCCTTCATATAGTCAGCCATTCACTTATTGAGCATTTGGATTGTTTCCAATTTTTCTCTAATTTCGTATCTCTGTGATGAGTGTCCATGTTCTTAATTTACCTGCTTCTCCCTTTTATTCCCTAACAATATATTCTTCCTGGAGTGTGCAGGGCATTAGCATTGTTTGTTAACTATCTGGCAGCATGTCAGTATTATTATGGTACTTATTTATAATGGCATCTATGTTTTATTACCTAGAATTATGATGACAATTTCAATGAAAATGGAACTGGAGAAGGAGTAAAGATTGATCCAAAAGATACTAACTTAAATCAAGATAATGCCAAAGAATTGGAAAATAGTTCCCAAGAAAATGTTAATGTCACAGAGACCATCAAACCACATGATGATCCAAAAAGTGAAGCCAAAACGTAAGTCAGAGTTGCATATTTTATAATTACTGAATATTGATAGGAGAGCTTTTCATATATCAAATAAAATATCTTTTTCCATGATTCACCAATTAAGATAGGTCTGTCTGTACATATATACGTACACACATGCATATGTATTTAGATGGCAGCTCGTCGGAAAGAGAATGTTAAAAGAATGTACCCGCGGACATTTCAGCAACATGGCCAAAATTAGAAAGAAGTCACTTTGATCCCATTTTTGTTCCCTTGTCCTGCCGTGGTTCTTATTTTGTCCTGGATCAGTAATTCTCAATACTCTCGTGAGAACAAGGCTCCTGCTGAGCCTGTTTCAGCCCCAGTCCCTGGAGCATCACTAACCGCATCTCCATGCTCAGGACAGGCAGCCTATGTCAGGCACCACTGTGTCATCAGGACACACGTGAGCAGCTTGGGGCCTTCCTGCTCAAAGGAGCCCCGGGCTGCACAAGGCCATGGTGATGGGGTAGGGGAAGGTCTCACTTGGGAGATAGCCAGTCCTTGTCCTCTTCTTCCCTGACTTTCTTGTCCCCATCCTCTTCTTTTCTTCTAAAATAGAAAATCATTTCTTGTTCCTTGAGCAAAGATCTGAAGAGTAAGTAGTCTCAGGTTCCTGTCATTGTAGGACCATGAAAAAGACTGAAAGTGACTGAATAAAGTGGAGCACGAGTTGAAAACGTTTAACAGTGGAGCAACAGTGATGGGCTGGTGGAGTATACTTAGTGGCTTCAGTTTGAAGGAGGGAAACAGACAAGGCTGAGGCCGACAGTAGGGCTCTGGCTATTAAAAAGGATGACAAGGAACTACACAAACCGGTAATGTCAGAGCTTTGAAGAACTTTGGCGAGTAGAAGCCTAATAGGGGAAATTCACGTTTATTTCACTCTGATATTTGTTCCCATTTTACAAATGGGGAAACTGAGTCTCAGCTTAAGTGACTTGTTCAAGGACAAAAGCTAGTAAGTGGAAAAGCTGGCATTTAATTCCTATCTGCCTGACACCTTGAAGGCACCCAGGTCATCTAGCTCCCTGGGGCCTAAGTGTTGTGTAAGGGTGCCTTGTGCTGCTTGGCAGGCCAAGAGGTGGGGCTGTGGGCCCTTGAACCCTTCCTTCAGCTAGAGCTAAAGTTTTTTCATTTGCTTTCCATATTACTTCTACATGAGAATTCATTCGGGTAGGAAAAAGAGTTCTCAGACTTGGGCAACCACTGATATAATTCAATTTTCTCATTTTACCGATGTGAGAAAAGTATTCAGAGAGTTCAAGTGACTTCCTCATTGCTGAGGAATGGCAGGGGTGAGATGGATACATCACACGCCCCACCCCCACCCCCGCCCCTACCCCACTCCTGCTTGTCCTGACATCCAGTGCCTCTCTGCTGGGCCCCTCCACTGCTTCTCTGTAGTGGTACAGACACTGGGGCTACCTAATGAGAATTGCTTTATTAAAATGTGTGTGTACTATTTTTTTTAAAAAATAAATGTCTTAGATACTACCTTTGTAGATGTCTTTCATACTATGATAAACTGTTTGCCAAAAATACTATCCTCAATTTTCTTAGATGTATTCGTGTGGCATATCTGTGATGATATTTTGTAAATTAGTATGTAACTTGTTGCCTTTTATGCCATTGTGTCCTTTTCTTGATGCTTTCATAGCTGGCAGAATATTGCATAATGTTGAGTTATACTCCTTATCTGCATCTTTTAAATGTGTAGGCCATATAACTCAATATAGACCCTTGGTTTTTGCTTGAAGGATAGTATACCCATGAAGTGCTTGGAAACATTATCATAACTTATTCATTGTAACCCATCCTATCTGCTCCGTAAATATAGTTGCAGGATTTTTACCCTATGAATTTGGTTAGCACAAATGATGGGAAGTATAAAAGGAAAATTAAAATTCACGTAGGAGATTGAGTAGAGAATGTTCAAGAGTTCAGGCGGAGTAGGAGGAGCCTGACTACACTGGCTGGCAGTTTCTGATTTAAAGGGTACATTGGGGGAAAACCCACCAGATCAGAAGAAAGGACATGATTTTTTCATAAAAGTAAATTCCTTACATTGAGCAAATTCCATTTTATGAAAAACTGCATTACAAAGTCTTTATTTTTTTCATTTCTCCGTGGGACTGTTGAAACGTTTATCAGACTGGAACCACACTTAATGCCATAGATGATTTATGGTTATTACTGGTTGGTTATGAAGATGATGGTTTTGCTTCAATAAATGAAGTATTAAAGTGCTTTGCTTTTTATAAAAACACACTGTATAAATGTTTAGAGATATTTTAGGGGTCTTGTTTTAGCTTTTTCAATTATTTTAACAAAATTCCTTAATTTTTTGTGCCAAATTTGATTTAATTTTTATACTACATTTAGTTTGATTCCTAAAGTTCTTCTCTTCATTTGAGATATGAAGATTAAATTAGCCATTAAATTAATGAATTAGCCTCTAAAGTGCATTTCACTATTTCGAATGTTCTTGGGAGCAAGATGACTATTAAAAGGGGTACATTATTTTTGGATTATGCTGAATTCTTTAATTTATTTTCCAGTGTTCTTAAACCCAAAGGAAAGAAAACCAAAGATATGAAAAAATCTGTCAAAGTACCTGCTGAACCACAGATCGTGGTAGGTCAAAATCATTTTCACATCTCTTTAGTGGACGTTCTTTAAGCAATATAATGTTCTAACGGTGTAAATGTGTATTCAGTGAGCCCTTCCCTGTAGAACCTGCAATGGTGTGGATCCATCACCAGTTCTGCTTGATGGACATTGAATTTTTATATACACCACTATCAGTTTTTCTTTAGGTAAAAAGAAGCGTATTGGAAATATTAGACCGTACTAAAGGAACAGTTACTATTCTGTTCTCCATTACTTTGCAATCCGAAGCCTTGGTGATAAGAATTACATGTGTTAAATTCTGAAGATTAATTGTGAAGCACAAACTCTTCCTCTATTCTAGTCCATGGGATCCATGCTATTGAAAGTCTCAGGACCCTTAAAGTTAATGGTGTAGGTTAATGCTGCCTTTGTTGAGCCTGTTTTGGTAGCTGTCCATTTTGTTAAAACATCTTTATCTTGCAGTTGTTTGATGCTTAATCTTGACATTAAAACATAAAACACTACTTCTAGATGATAATGCTTGCTTTTATTTATAATTTTTTCCCCCTTCTTAGAGTGATGTTCTTATCAGCTGTACAACCTGCCATAGTGAATTTCCATCTCGGAATAAACTTTTTGACCATCTAAAGGCCACAGGTCATGCAAGAGCACCTTCATCGTCATCTTTAAACAGTGTAACAAGTAGTCGAAGCAAGAAGGAAAAACGTAAAAACAGATAGAAATTCTGCCTACTTTTTTTTTTTTAATTGTCTCTGGATTTGGAAACCAAACAACTGAACTGAAATCATCTAAAAAGTTAAAATTTCAGTGATCTGCAATTTATTGCATTGTGGAAGATTATTTTATATCTTGTAAAAGCATTTTTTTTTGTTTAATATATATTTTTTAAACATTTCGCTAGCGACTGAATTCTACTTTTGCCGTCTGAATTGACTTGAATGTCTCAAAGCAGGTAAATATTGTAAAGTGTGTATTGATTTCTGTTGGCTTATATGGACAGAAATGTACAGGGAGAATTAAATTATTTTAACACATACAAATGCCCCTTTGCTTTATTTCATGAATTGCTCATTAAGTATTTTTATTTATTTAATGTTTTTGTATTTTGTTATGCTTCATAATCTGTCAAAAACTCAGATCTTTTTAAAATATCAGAGTTTTTTCCACCTGACACTATGACTCCAGTTCTGATTTTAAAATTATTTCTAAATAACCAATTGTCGATTATTGTATTTTTTTTCCCTCAAGAATATTGATAGGTAGAAACTAATTGAACATATATGATGTGTTTCAAGAATAATGTCTCCATTATTCTTGACTGTGTTGTTTTAGTTTGGTATTTTACCGATAGTTATCATCAAGATACATCTTTTGGTTTTTGCTCTGATTTGAATTGTGGAGGTGGAAGCAAATTGATTCACATGCTACTTCCTCCCTAGGCACGATGATAGCTGTAGAGTATGATGGAACAAGGTAGCAGATGGTACAGAATTTTTACTGACTTTAACAAGGGAGGTGTTCTTCATTGGGTTTTTTTTTCTTCAGTATCTTCAGAAGGTTTTGTTCTGTTTTTTCCATCATTCAATGGAGAAAAACTTTCTTAATGAAAGATTTTGGGATAGGGCTAATACTTACGCCATCTATTCTGTAGCAATGATGAATATTAACAGAAATTTGGAGAATCTTTATAACTGAGTATTACCAAGCACATCGATCATGATGAATCAATTTTTAGAATGGATTAAATAGGCAGTTCTTTTAAGTAGTCTTAAAAGTTACTTTAACATATTGACTACCACACTAGAAAAAAAAAAGAGGCCATGGTGTTTTATTACGAAAATAGAATTAAAACTTCAAAAACAAAACAATCATTTCTAATTTAATGAAAAATTTGTTAGTTTTTATTGTTTTCTGTGTGTGAGTTATATGTAACTTGAAAAATACTTCAAGTGGCTCCCAAGGTAAAGAGACATGTGAGTTAGTTACTATGCTTCATAAGGCCCTGGGCTCCAAACTAGCATGAGTTAAATACAATTCACATGGCAAGTAATGTGTTAAACTCACTAGCTTTGAAATGTATACTTTCAGTTCAGTGAAGTTACTTCTTATATCCTAGAATCGTCAAATGAGTGAATCTTTGGTTCTGTGTAAGCTCTATGTAGAGTACCTAATGGCGCAGTCTTTCTGGATAGCCTTATAGATAGTATCGATAATCTAGTTCATTCTGTGTTGTTGACTTAAAAAATATGTATTTGAACCTTAATTTTTTTTCTTTTCCATTTAAAGATATGTATATTTTCTTTACCTTCATACCTTTTTATTTCTTGCTAACTTCTATCACTAATTCCTTATAATTCCAATAATCACTTCTTGATCCCTTCAAGGGGAATACTAGCCAGTTTTGTATGTTCTGGTTTCTTCCTCTCAGGCTTCATCTGAACACTCTACCTTCCTCTAATCTGTACTAGATGAGTTGGCTGTAATTATGAATAGGAATATTAATGAAAAGAAGGACATATTAGTCACATGTTATTATATAGTAAAAAATATGAAGTCATCTGAAAGGCAGAGAATATCCTACAAATGTCCTTCAGGCCTTCTTTGCTTTCCCCTCTACTGACCATGCAGGTATTTCATTTGTTTCTGCCTCATATAAGCACTGCTTGGAGTTACTTGCCACTTTTTTTCAGATTGACAAAAATCAACCATTATTTTCAAGAGATCTTCATCAGTTGTGGTTGGAAGTCAGGTCTCATGTCTAATCCTGTGTGATATTGAGATATGATCTCAGAACTTCATTTTCCTTATCTCTTATCATAGTTCTTACCATAATTTTGTCTCCATTTATCATAACCATTATGAAAGTCAAAATAGTATACATGAAGGCACTCTTTGAACACAAAAGCTTTATACAAAATATTGTTTAAATGAGTGAACTCTTTTCAGTTAAAACATGTGCAGACAGAAGTATACACGTTGAATTAAATGTGCATTAAGTTTTATAGGAATTTGCTTCCTAAATCTGCTTCTGAAGAGGAAAACAGGAACATGTATTATGCCAAGGGTAAAATATCATTTTTGGGGAATTGCAGACATTTAATTTCATTTGTCAGAGGCAAAACAGTATTCTAAAATATATATTTATCTTGTTAAAAGTCATTGGTAGCTATCTGTCTTGATCGAAGTTAGCTCAGATGTGGAGATATATAGAATGAGGAGAGGGTTGGGGAAATCCCTCCCCCCCCCCTCGTAATCACTCAGTGGTGCCAAAGCTGGGGGTCCCCTGTAAAGCCCCTTTAGACTTTCCCTATTTCAAAATAGCAGTATCCTTAGACTCAGCCAAGCATTTTGCTGATTCCTGGCTTTGGTCACAAAGGAGAAGAACCAGAACTGTAAATGAATTATTGGAAGATCATTCACATCAGAGTTGATGTCCTATTGATTGCTGGTGAGGCAATATTGGTATTTTGGTATCATGAGAAAACTTATAGAAGGATTTCATCAGAAGTTTTTATTTTCTCTAAGTCCTCCCCTGCAGAATTTCCAGATTGGAAACTACTATTTTTAGAAGATTATCCCTGAAGTTGTTATTTAACTCGTACAGGAAATAAAATTCTTGTAATAAGGTATAGTTTCATTTTAGAGCACCCCAAACCCCTGCAAATGTTCTGTGTTGTGGTGCTGATTCTAGCCTAACCTTCAACATAAAATAATACATAGGACCTTTTAACCCTTATATTTTTCTATTTGGTACAAGTTAAGTTTCGTGTAATCTGCAATGCTGAAGTATCTCTACTCAATACGATTACCCATTACTTATTTGTTAAGTTTATATAATGTCTTTATAGTAAAATTACAGGCTTTTTCAGTTGGTGAGGGAGAATAGAGATGATTGTCAGATTTCTTGTTTCACGGAAGAGGAAGCCGAGCTCAGGGAGATACGAGCTCCGCAGCCACAGCTGGCTAAGGGCTGCTGCCGTAAGAACATGGCAGGTTCCTGGACTCTTAACTCAATAGTCCTTTCTGTTATACCCCAAAATGTGTTATGTGGGGGGAAAAGATTGCTTTTAAGAAGAAGCAAGATAATTTTGAGAAAGAGCAAGAGGGAGAGGCGTGGACTTATCCTGTTAATATCAAAGAATATAATAAACCTGTAAAAATCAATGTGTGATTGGTGCTAGTATAGGTTGGTCAGTAGATCCCTGAGGAGAATGAAGAGTCCAGAACAGGCCCAAATCTTTATATGGGAACTTGATTTTTGACAGATTTTAAGAACCTATCTTTATGGTGAAAACATAGTATGTACTACTTTACACCCTTCCCCAAAAATAAACCAGATGGATTGAAGACCTAAATATGAAAAGCAAAACTTTTAAATGAGAATCTATAAGATTATCTGTGAGATCAGCCTGAGCAAGAGCAAGACCTTGTCTCTACTAGAAATAGAAAAATTAGCCGGGTGTCCTGCTGCGAGCCTGTATTCCCAGCTACTCAGGAAGTGGAGACAGGAGGATCACTTGAGCCCAGGAGTTTGAAGTTTCGGTGAGCTGTGATGACGCCACTACACTCTACCTGGGGTGACAGAACAAGACTCTGTCTCAAAAAAAAAAAAAAAAAAATGATGATTTTGCAAAAGGGAAAGATTTCTTTAAAATAAGACACATAAGCACATGCTTATAGGGAAGTAGGACTGCATTGAAATTAAGATTTCGTAAAACAATAGGCACCATAAGTAAAAGGACAAACTATAGACAGGGAAAAAATGTTTGCAGTACATAAAATTGTCTAAGGCTTAGTATCCAGAATACGTTAAAAAGCAAAAGAACCTTGTACAGAATGAATGAGAAAATGACAGCTGTGCATTAGAACAGCAGTTCTGAAACCTTTTAGTGTCAAGACCCCTTTACCCTCTTAAAAATTGAGAACCTTAAGTAGTTTTGGTGTATGTGAGTCTTATCCATTGATATTTACTGTATTAGAATTAAAATTGAGAAAATTAAAAAGTTTAAAACATAATACATGTTAATTATAGAAAATAGTTTTCAAAAGTTTAATGAGAAGCATGGCATTGTTTTACATTTTTATAAATCTCTTTAACGTTTACCTTAATGAAAGACAGCTGGACTCTCATACCAGCTCCTGCAATCAGTGTGTTGCTGTATGTTTTGGTTAAGTATATGAAGAAGAAAATCCAGCCTCACATGGATAGGAAATTGGAAAAAGAGGGACCTTGCAGACCCCTGAATGGATCTCAGGGGACCTCCGGGGTCCTTGGACCACACGTAGAACCGCTGCATTTGAAAAATGGGTACACTATATGAAAAGGCTTTATTAGTCAAAAAATGTGAAAAGACAGATAATTATTGTCCTGATAATCAGGGATATGTGACTTTGTTTCATGCTTTCAGATTGGCAAAAGGTAAAAAGTCACAAGATCAAGCGTTAGTGAGGATGGAGGAATGGGAACACGTTCACTTTGGAGTGAAAATTGGTTCAATTTCATGATGTCTACGAAAGTTGAAGATAACACATACCCTGTGACCCCGCAATTCTGGGTATATACCTAGAGTCTGTCTTCTCAAAGTGCGGCCCACAGGGAAACAGCATGGGCTTCACCTGGCAACTTTGCAGCTCTCAGGGCCTGCCTTGGACCTGCTGAATCAGAATCAGTGGTTAAGAAGATTTCTTAGGTGACTCATATGCTCATTAAAGCTTGAGAATGCTCTAGAAAAACCCACACAAGTATATACAAGGAGATGTACAAAGAATGCTCACGGCAGAATTGTTTGTATCTAGGAAAAGTTGGAAACAACCTAAATGCTCATGAGCAAGAAAATGGATAAATTGTGTCCTGTTGTTTATAAGATGGCAAACAACTGAGCAGTTCCAATGAATGAACTTGGATCAGTAATACCAATGTGGATGGCCCTTGGAAAAATATCAGATAGAAATAATCTGTCCCGGAAGATGAAATGTATGCCACTCACACAGTTTTTAAAAATACTATCTTGATTGTTATTCATATGGAGAAAGTATAACAACATCAATGGGAAAGTACAGACACCTCATTCAGAAAAGCAGTTGCCCTGGAGAGGAATAGAACTGGGTGTGGCTAAAGAGACCTCATCTGAATCCCTTTTTTTTTTTTCCTTTTAAAGCTCTGAAGGAAAATGTTAGCATTTATTAATTCTGGATGATGGGTACATGGGGGTTTGTTACTCTGGTTCTCAAAAAATACTTCAAACATCCAGAAAAATACAAATTAATACTCTACTTATTAACGCTCCACTTTGCTGGCAGAATATACTCTTGCACAAAGGGGGAGATAAAGGATTTAAGTCTACTTTTCTTGGTGTGTTCCATAAATACATTGTGACAGAAGTAATATTCACTCTCTCTTAGAACTCTGATTTTTAGTTGGGCACAAAGTCACAAAGAATTACCTCCTCAGCCTTTCTTGCAGCTAGATGTCAGTTATCTGAGCAACTGTTGGGACATGTCCTTAAACATATAGGTATGTGCTTATTCCTTCCTTCTGCCAGCTCAGATGAAGAGGTAATGGCTGGAGCTTGGTCCCCATCTGGGATGAGTCCTCACCAGGGCAGAGCAACAAAAGAATAGGAGCTTCAGTCCTTGACACCTGAGTGGGGTCCTCAGAGCCCCCAGACTACCTACTTCTGCACTCGAGACAAATGAAACTACATTTCTGAAGCCACTGTTGTTTTGAGCTTTCTGTCATAGGTGACTCAAATCCTGATTGGTTCACATTTCAGCTTGTGTACAGTTACCTAAATGAGAGGTATAGTTTACAGTGGCAAGGGCATGTGGGCTTTAAACTCTTAGGGATCTTGGATTGAATTTCAGCTCCAGTGTTAACTGCATCATCTTGGGCAAGTCATTTAAACTCTGAAGATATCTTTTTTTAAAAGCTATAAAATACAGGTGAGACCAAACTTGCAAAATTGTAAAGATCTTACGTGTGAGCACAGTGCCTGGCACATAGTAGTCATTCAGTAGTATTAATAGTTAACTTTTATTTATTTTCAATGGTTTCTTACAATTTTCTTGCTTTATCTGTTCACTGTGTTTTCTGGAATAATCCGAATAACAAAGTAATTTGGGGAGAAATCAGTGATTGAATTGATCCTATTGTGTGTTTTTTAAAATAGTACTGTTGTATATGTTGAAATTCTGTCTGGCCTAAGTGGAACAAAATTTTTTTAAAGGCTAATGCTGGAAGCTGTCTTGAAGATCAGTGATCCTTAATTATGTTAGAAGGCTCAGTGCATTTGTACAGATAATTACTTTGCCATTAAAACTAGTCAGAGGCCCCAACATCATTGATGTCCTTCCAGATACCACATCAAGTGCCTTCTGAAAATAGAAAAGTCTCGAATTATCCTTTGCACCACAAATCACTTGAATGGTACTTAGAGAAAGTTTTTTTAACTATTTCTAAAAATGAAAAGGTCATGGAAACTCAGCATTTAGACAAAGTGGTATATAGTTTATCTCTTCAGATACTTTTTTTTTTTTTTTTGAGATGGAGTCACTCTGTTGCCTGGGCTGGAGTGCCGTGGCATCAGCCTAGCTCACAGCAACCTCCAACTCCCGTGCTCAAGCGATCCTCCTGCCTCAGCCTCCCGAGTAGCTGGGACTACAGGCACATGCCACCGTGCCCGGCTATTTTTTTCTATTTTTATTTGTTTGGCCAATTTCTTTCTATTTATAGTAGAGACAGGGTCTCGCTCTTGCTCAGGCTGGTCTCAAACTCCTGAGCTCAAGCAATCCTCCCTCCTCAGCCTCCCAGAGTGCTAGGATTACAGGTGTGAGCCACCGTGCCCGGCCCTCTTGATACTGTTTTAAAACTTGCTTTTCCACTTCATAATATTTTGCACATGTTCCATGTCAGCTTTTATCAATATCATTCTAAAGGCTGCATGATACTGTATGAATTTGCATAATTTAATTAATCCCCTTTTAATGGTCATTTAGGTTTCCCAATTTTTCCCCATCACCTTCTGATGCATATCCTTATGCTTACCTTTATGCTGCTTTTAGTTTATTTCCCCCCATTAGGATAAATTCCTAGAAGGGAAAGTGTTTGGTCAATGGGATTACCCATGTAAAATGTTGGTCTGCACTGCCAGATTGCCCTTCTAAAGAAGGGTTATGTTCTAGTAACAGTGCAGGAGAGAATAGCTTATGTCGTGACAAGGCCACAGTATAAAATTATCTATAACACATCTGAAAGAAACATTTGAATATAAGGTGAAGCTGGAAAGGATTGAAAATATTATAGTTTGAGTAACTCCATTTTCTTCTGAACAACGAAGTTTGTCCTTTGCTTATCGGCCAGTGACATCGGGATGCACTCTTCAGACAGCAGCAGCCGACCTTCAGTCAGGAACGGGCTGGCTGAAACGTCCTGTCCAGCAGTCTGACAAGCAGTGTGAACCTCACAGAAGCCTCACACCATTTTCATGCCAGCCAAGACCAACCAAATGATTAGGCATTTATGTCATCCCAGAATATTAGCACAGATATCGTAATCATTTCAAGATGATCTGTTTATTTTAGGTCCTTCTTGGTATCTTCACTGAACAAAAAGCAACAAATCAACATCGGCCAACATTGGAAGCATCTTTTGAGGGTGTGGTTGTTCTGTTTTGCTTTTAGTGATCTTTGTTAAAGGGAGGCATCTCACTCCTCAAGGTCCTTCCCTGCCAAAGAAGCTGGAAATCCACTGTGGGTGGAGAGGAGGGGGGTGCATCAGAGACAGTTTTTCAGTGAGCATTAAAAAAAAATAAAAACGAAAATCAGTACTGCATGCAGCTGCCTTCTCTGCAAACTCGAATTGTCTTTTGAAAGGGTAGCACAAATGCAGGTGGTAGATCCCTGCAAGGAGTTTTGAGGAGAAACTTCCTTATTCTAAGTGGGCAGGCCTGTGTGCAGCCACTTGTTAGCCAAGATATGTGCATTCTGCATTCGGGGTCCCCCAAGAGATCATGTGGCTGTATGTACGTCTTTGGTGCGCCTCTGGCGATACTCTTTAACTCAGACCACCGCCCCCCAACACCCACCTTGGTGTCCAGCAGTCAGTGCCCTCAGGTGGCTAGAGCTGTGCCCAGAGGAGAGGCACTCGGAACCAGTCTTCCCACCCTAACCCAAGTAGCTCCTTCCTGGGTCCTTCCTAGTCCTGCTGCCCAAGGACCCTGCCCTTATAATGGGTAATGCTGAGTAAATCCTCAAAGATGATGGAAGAATATGGGTCTTGAAGTTACAGCCACGTGGGTTCAAATCCTAGCACCAGAATTTATAAGGTTTGTTAGCTTTGGCATATCACGTTAAAGCTTTGAGCCTGTTTTCTTTAAAGTAAAATGGAGATGGTAAGTACCTATTTCATAGGTTAGTGGTTAAAATTGTATAAAATATCACGTACAAGTAGTCTAGCAGAGTGCTTGGGACACAATTGCCTATTAAATCCTCGCTCCTGGTCCATTCCAATTCCCCTTTCCTCCTGTAGTGTACTGAGGAGCATGGGTTTAATTGCCAATCAGTCTTTACCCGGATCTTCCTATCCTGTGTGTTTTCCTCTTCACCTTTTTATAGGAACCAGACTGGATGCCCTTTCTTGATTTCACCAGTCCTCTTAACCTGGGGCCACTGCAAGAAGCAGCTCTGGCCATCCTCAGTCTCTGGACCCTGAGTCAGCTTCCTGAAGTCATCGATGGCCTCAGAGCTAAGGTAAGTGCAGGGCTAAATGTGACAGAACCTTGTATAGGAATGTGACCTGTCTCCCACTAGAGTCTTGGAATCTCCTTTCCTTTAAAAATGACACCAACTCCCTGGGATTCTCAGCCAAGAATAGACTATTTAAACACTAAGAAGTATCTGTTTAACACTTGCTAGTAGGTTTCCTGTATTGCCCCTAATTTATCAAATTGTTCTGTATTGAATGGAGAAAAGACCTTGGGCTTTGCAAGTAAACAGACCTGGGTTTGAATCCCAGCTCTGTCACTCACCTGCTGTGTGACCTTAAACAAATTGCTTAACCTCGCTGAGCTCTGGCCTCACCATCTGTAAAATAAGAGTAATGTTACTGCATTATTAATGTTTCCTATTGCTGCAAATAACAAATTACCACAAACTTGGTGACTTAATATGAATTTATTATCTTGCAGTTCTGGAGGTCAGACATCCTAATTGAGTCTCACTGAGCTAAAGACAAGGTGTTGCCTGGTTCCTGCTGGACGCTCTAGGGGAGACTCCATCTCCTTGCCTGTTCCAGCTTCTGGAGGCCACGTGTCTTCCTTGACTTGTGGCCCTTAACATCTTCAGAGACAGCAATGCCAGTGTGAGATGGGCACCAGTGCAGGTCAATAGATCCCTAATAAGAATAAAGAGCCCAGAAACTGGCCCATGTGTACATGAGAACTTGACTTTTGACAGCTTGTAGCAAGCTATCTTTATGGAGAAAATCTGTAGTGCTTTACGCCCTCCCTCAAAAATAAACCAGATGGATTGAAGACCTAAATATGAAAAGCAAAACTTTTAAATGAGAATCTATAAGATTATCTTGATGAGTTTGCAAAAGGGAAAGATTTCTTTAAAACAAGACAGCAGGAAGTCCTGGAAATACATATCAATTTCTTTAAAAATATGCTTAAAGCTCATCCAAATAAAGGAAATCAAAATTTCACTGGCAAAAAGATACCAGTTTTCACTTATTCGACTGCATTAAAGTTAAGACTTCTGTAGAACAATAAGCACCATAAGTAAAGGGACAAACTACAGACAGGGAGAAAATGTTTGCAGCACATATAACTATCAAAGGTTTAGTATCCAGAATGCATCAAAAATCAAAAGAATCTCGTACAGAATCAATGAGAAAATGACAGCTGTGCATTACAACAGCAGTTCTCAAGCCTTCTGGTCTCAAGAGCCCTTTACACTCTTAAACATTAATAAACTTAAAAGGTTTTGGTATATGTGGGTTATAGCTATTGATATTTACTGTATTAGAATTAAAATTGAGAAAATTTAAAAATATTAATTTATTTAAAAATAATACACATTAAATACATAACAATTGTAGAAAACAACTAGTTTGCAGAACAAAAGTGTAACGAGAAGAGTGGGATTGTTTTTCTTTTTTTAGTGGCCTAGATGTTGCTTTTATTGTCACATCTCCTCTGACTCTGCCTCCTCCTTCCACTTATAAAGACCCTGGTGATTACACTGGATGCACCTGGCTCTTCCAGAATAATCTTTCCTTCTAAAGATCCTTAACTTTATCTACTCTACAAAGTCCCTTTTGTCATGTGATGAAGCATACTCTCAGGTTTCAGGGATTAGGATGTACACATCTTTGAGGCAGGAGGTGTGTTATTCTGCCCACCTCAGCCACCTAACTCAAAGGGCTGTGGGTGGACTGAAGTGACGATGCCTGCGGAGCTCAGAGCACTCACCCTGGCACAGGCTGCCCTGTCGACAGGTCTCAGGCTTTGAGCAGACTGTCAAGTCCTTGAGGGCACAGAGGGGCCATGTTTTCCTTTTTTGTCCTCTACCGTACCTGGCATAGTGCTGGAACCACAGTACATGCTTAAGACATACTTCCTGAACTGAGTTCCAAACTGAATTCAGAGCGCGCGCGCACACACACACACACACACACACGCACACGCACACGCACGGCAGAATGTGTTTAGAGGGCTCTGGCCACTCACCATGTTACGATCTGTGGGTAATATATGGGCCTTAGCAAACCATTTTTTCGGCTATTTCAAGTGCCGAATGCTGGTGGTTCCTTTGCAGCTGTGCTGATGGGATGATTTCCACAGGCACTTTGATTCAACAGCCCCCGGGCCTGGCCGTGTATGCTAGTGAAAGGGCACTGCTCTCCATCAACTGAGTTGATCCTCACTCACTGTACCCACACTTGATGAGAAACTGAATGGTTAAAACCTGACAGCCCAAAGTATGAGCTTTGTGCTTGTCTAGTGTTCTCCATCAGGCCCTGGATGGAACACAAGTGCCTCCAGCAGTACGACATGGTCCTCCTAAAGTAAAATCTCACAGCTTTGGCATCTAGGGAAGCATCCGATTAGTTTTTGTTTTTTAGAAAGAAATTTACTAGTTTTCCATATTTTTCTCAAATCCGTCTATACTTTGCAGGAGACAGAATCAAAGCAGCATGATACTAGAGCAAATTGTGGGAGTGAGTCACTAATCTACCAGTCCTGCTGTTTACTTCCAAGGGGAGGCTTGTTGGTTAGGGAAACAGAGCCTCTCTCTGTCCCCATATTTGAGGAGACCATGTGGTTGGTTGACTGGCAGGTTTGGGAGAGGAACTGAGCGTGGGGGGCCCCACTCCCACTCGTCCCCTTCTTTGGGTTGGCCTGTCTGCCTGTGGGGTGCGAGTGCTCCGGTCTGATCCAGACCCACCGGGAGGTGAGCAAAGCAGTAAAGGCTCTGCTCCCACGGTGGGAGGCTGGACTTGGGGGAGGCCTGTGTCTGTGTAGTGCTGCTGTGATTGGGCGGTCTCTGTCTCACCCTGGGATTTAGGAATAGGAAGCCACTGTTACTGCACACCTTTGACTTATAAGTAATAAAGTTGATATTTTGATGCCCATCTGCTTTAATCTCTTTTCTTTCAACTGATTTAGTAAGTAGGTGGGAAAAGGAGTTTTGTATATCGGGTCCACTCAAGGCTTAGTAGGCTAAGGCCACCTTTTGCAACCACAATTTGTAATAGCGAAGTGTTTTCACTGTGAGTAATGGAAACTAACTTTGGTTACTTTAAGCAAGACCAACTGCAGCAAAGACTGGAACCAGAACAGCAGCTCTATTGGCCCTAGCAGTAGGAAGTCCTAGAAATACATATCACTTTCCTTAAAAAAGATGCTCAAGCTCATCCAAATAAAGGAAATCAAAATTACACTGGCAAAAAGATACCACTTTTCACTTATTCGATTGCAAAATTCAAGAAGTTTGAAAACATTCTCTGTTGAGAAAACATAAAAACAGACAGCCTACAAAAATTGCAAATGCATATAATCTTTAACCCAAAAATTGTAATGTTAGAAATATATCCCACAAATACATTCACACTTGTGTAAAAAGAGCTTTTTCCCAATGAATGTATTTTGTTTTTTCACTTATCTTGTTTTTCTATTCTTTTTTAAAATTGATACATAATACTTGTACATATTGACAGGGTACATATGATATTTTGATATATGCATGCAATGTGTAATGATCAAATCAGGGTATTTAGGCTATCCATTACCTCAAACATATATCATTTCTTTGTGTTGGGAATATTTCAAATCTTCTCTTCTAGATCTTTTGAAATATATAATAAATTATTAACTATAGTCACCCTATGGTGCTATTGAACATTAGAATTTATTCTTTCTGTCTGTATGTTTGTGCCCATTAACCAACCTTTTATTCTCCCCCTCCTTTTCACCCTTTCTAGTCTCTGGTAACCAATAATCTACTCTATTTTCATGAGATCCACTTTTTTAGCTCTCACATGTGAGTGAGAAGGTGTGATATTTGTCTTTCTGTACCTGACTTGCTTCACTTAACATAATGACCTCCAGTTCCATCCATATTGCTGCAAATGATAGGATTTTATCCTTTTTATGGCTGAATAGTATTCCACTGTGTATATATACCACATCTGTTCATCTGTTGATGGACACTTAGGTTGATTCCATATCTTGGCTATTGTCAATAGTGCTGCAATAAACATGAGGGTGCACTTATCCCTTTGACGTACTAATTCCCTTGCCTCTGGATAAATAACCACACTCACACTTCTGTGTATACACTCACTGACACCAGATGTGCGGGGATTTTCCACACCAACAAATGTCCAACTCTTTGGACACCAACTGGGTGTCCTATGATTCAGTCATGACATTGGAGTTAGCACAGACCCCTCAGGTTAAGGACTCAGTCCCACAACACTGACCCCCATTTCAGACATCAATTGCAAATAGTAAGTCTCCAGGTTACCCGATTTTCATCCAACTTGGCTCCTCAGGTTTGATAATTTGCCAGAACAGCTTACAGAATTCAGGGAGAGAAGCTTACTGGTTTATTATATTAAAAAGATATGATAAAGGATATAGATGAACAGCCAGATAAAGAGGTGCATAGGGCAGGGTCTGCAGGGGTCCTGAGTGCAGGAGCTTCTGTCCCTGTGGAGTTGGGGTGCACCACCCTGCCAGCATGAGTGTGTTCACAAACCTGGAAGCTCTCCAAACCCCATCATTTGGGGATTTTTACAGAGTCTTCATCACGTAAGCATAATTGATTATTAACTCAATTTCCAGCATTTCTTCCCACCCTGGAGGATGGAAGTGGGTCTGAAAATTTCAAATGTCTGATCCTGGCTTGGTCTTCCTGGTGACCAGCCCCCATGTTGAAGCTATGCAGAAGCTAACCAAAGGTTGCCTCGTTGGAATAAAAGATGCTCCTAACATCTAAGAAATCCCAAGGGATTTAGGAGCTCTGAATAAGATTCTTCTGTAACTCCCAGTACATGGTAAATCCAAGGGGTTTAGGTGCTCTGTGCCAGAAACTGGAGTCAAAAGACCAACTATTAGAATCAAAGATACTGCCAGCACCTCTCTCACTTAGGAAATTACAATGGTTTTAAGAGCTCTGTGCCAGAAACTGGGGCTGAAAACCAAAGGCATATTTCTTAATATATCACAATATCATGATAACTTCACTCATTCCTCTCTTTTCTTTTTTTAAACAGAATTTTAAAAAATGAAGGGAGGTGAAGAATCTTTCCCAGAAGCTTCCCACTCCACCCCCAGCAGCCTCTCCTTACATCTCATTGGCAAAGGATTCACCCCTGAGTCTGGGGATGAGGCCACCCCCCACCCCCTTAGGATGGGCACTTGAACAAAAGTGGGAACAGGATGCAAGGGGACATGGCTGTTAGGTAGGCAGCCACCAGTGTCTGCCACCTAGACTGGTTAACATTGATTTTCAAAGCTGGAAACAGGCCCAGGAGACTAAGCAGGAATAGTCACAGAATTAGGAGGAGAATCAGGGAAAACAGAATCAAGGAAGCTAAAGCAGGAGAGAATTTCAAAAAGGAAGGCACGATCAGTTGTGGCAAAGGCTGTAGAAAAAGTTAAGAAAAAGGTTAAGAGAAGGACTGACATGTGCCCATCGGACTGGGCAATTCAGAGGTTTCTAGATGTGTCCGTGGACAAGTATCAGCAAAGTGTGCAGGCAGAAACAGAATTGCAGTAGGCTGAGGGAGTGAAGGTATCAGGATAGAAAATTAGAATAGAGTGGGGTTGCTCAGGGGAACCAGCGGGGAGAGGTCAGAAAACCTTCAGGACAAGACCAAGCTATAGCAACAGAAAATAGATCGGTGATGGCCAGGGCTGGGGGCAGAGGAAAGTGGTTCATTACAAAGGGTCCACAGCATTTTGGAAGGTATGGAACTATTCTATATCTTAATTTGGAGGTAGTTACCTGCCTCTATGCATTCGTTGAAACTTGCAGAACTGTTCACTAAAATGGTGAAATGTATTATACATATATTATGCCTTAATTTTACAAATTAAAAATGAAAGACAGAAAGAACACAACACCCACAGCCTCTCTCCTTGGGGCCTTGGGAACTGCCTCCCTGAGGATTGAACACTGTGCTGACAACGTGTATTTCTGCTGCTCATGCCCCCATGCTATGCTCTGCCCAAGCACAGTAACCTCAGGGACAGATAACCCCAAGTCAGTGCTGGGAGCCTGCCCTGACATCACTCAGCACTGGGAGCGAGAGACAAGTTAGGAACATGGAGTGAAGGCCATTGTCTGTTTTCACTGCATCACCCATTTTCAAATAGAAACTTCAGCTTGTTAGATACAAGGCTAATTTTCTTTAAAATTTAAAGAAAGGCCTGGCGCGGTGGCTCACGCCTGTAATCCTAGCACTCTGGGAGGCCAAGGCGGGTGGATCGCTCGAGGTCAGGTGTTCGAGACCAGCCTGAGCAAGAGCGAGACCCCCGTCTCAACTAAAACTAGAAAGAAATTATCTGCACAACTAAAAATATACATACAGAAAAAATTAGCTGGGCATGGTGGCGCATGCCTGTAGTCCCAGCTACTCGGGAGGCAGAGGCAGGAGGATCGCTTGAGCCCAGGAGTTTGAGGTTGCTGTGAGCTAGGCTGATGCCACGGCACTCTAGCCTGGGCAACAGAGCCAGACTCTATCTCAAAATAAATAAATAAAATAAAATTTAAAGAAAATTTTAACCTCAAGTTTAATTCTCTAATTTTTTGTCATCCTATTAGTATTAGCCCAGTGATACCTCAGCGGAGAAGTTATTACCCTTTTGAGGGGGCCCCTAAAAATATCATTGTATGTTTTTCTATGAATCTATTTTGGAATTTTAGAAGTTGATTTTTTATCCTGTTGAGGCACTAAAATCTGAAGCTTGATTTAAAGAAAATGCAAAGTGATCTTATTAAGCAAAATCTCCCTTTCGGTTTTTTTTTTTTTTTTTTTTTGAGACAGGGTCTCCCTTTGTCACCCGGGCTAGAGTGCAGTGGCATGATCAGAGCTCACTGCAGC
The DNA here is from genome assembly GCA_004363605.1 of Indri indri. Classification (NCBI taxonomy): domain Eukaryota; kingdom Metazoa; phylum Chordata; class Mammalia; order Primates; family Indriidae; genus Indri; species Indri indri. Next base: position 21,795 of record RJWJ010021389.1, read on the forward strand.
CTCCAACTCCTGGGCTCAAGCGATCCTCCTGCCTCAGCCTCCCTAGTAGCTAGGACTACAGATGTGCACCACCATGCCTGGCTAAGTTTTCTTTTTTTTGTAGAGACAGGGTCTTGCTTTTGCTCAGGCTGGTCTCAAACTCCTGATCTCAAGTGATTCTCCCATCTTGGCCTCCCAAAGTGTTAGGATTACAGGTGTGAGCCACTGAACCTGGCCATCTCCCTTTTATCTTAATCATTTATCATTAGTGCCTGGCACTTATGAGCCATAAGCACTCATCACAAGATAAAAAACAATAATGTCAGAGCAGACTGGCTGGTAGAATGCTGAGAAACATTTGTTAAGGGCTTCCTCTGTGTCCAGCTCTGCCTGGTGCTGTGGAATATTCAGGAGAAGCCTAAGATACTTACTGCTGCCGTCAAGGAGAGAAAGTCTTCCATATTCCCAAATCTGTGTGGTTCACTTTCAAATTTCCCAAGTTGTGTGCAGCACTCTGGCATTCTCACAGTCACTTGTGAACACGCCTGTTCTCCAGGAGACCTTAGAACTCTGTGCTGAACACATGATAGAGCTCAAAGACACTTTAGGAACTCACTGAAGTCAGGGTTTCCAAGAAAGACTATATTGAGGTCCTCTTACTGTGTCTTCTGCTTTAAACTCTCAGAGAATAGAAATGGTAGAGAGGTTGTGGACCTTAGCTCATCTGTCTAATTCAGCCTGCTCACTTTACAGATGAGAGAACTCCGGGGAAGAGATCTTCCCCCTACTTTGGTAAGGTGCTTAGCGAACAGTGATCACAAGCCAGGTATCCTTGCTTGGTATTTGTATTTCTTTGCATATTTATTGGTACCTGTCTTTGTTCTAAGGATTTAAGACCAAACGTTTGGTATTAAGAAACCCGCACATGAAGAAAAGAGATGAGCTCTCCTTATTACAGTGAACATTTTTCTCACCCAGATATGAAGTGGGACCTATTAGCTTTAAAGCAGCTAAATCTTTCTGCCATTCTATTCATTTATACAATCTAAACCTCTGTATTATTCCTTCCCTCTGTCTTCATTGAAAGAAATATTCTCCATATGTGAGTATATTTTTAAAAAAAATTTTAAAATTAAAAAATTTACCATTTTAACCATTTTAAGCATATAATCCACTAGCATTAACCACATTCACAATGTTGCACAACCATCACCACTATCCATTTTCCGAACTTTTTCATCATCCCGAACAGAAACTCTGTACCCTTTAATAACTTCCCATTTCCTCCTCTCTGCAGCTGCTGGTAATCTCTCTACTTTCTATCTGTATAAATTTGCCTACTCTGGGTACCTCATACAAGTGGAAGCACACAATTTGTCCTTTTGTGATTGCTTTATTTCATTGAGCATAATGTTTTCAAGGTTCACTCATGTTGTAGCATGTGTCAGCATTTCCTTCCTTTTTAAGGCTAAGTAATGTTCCACTATATATGCATACACATTTTGTTTACCCATTCATGTATTGGTAAACATTTGGCTTGTTTCCACCTTTTGACTATTGTGACTTATGTTGCAATGAACATGGGTGTACAAATATCTATTTGAGTTCCTGCTTTCAAATTGTTTGGGTATATACTCAGAGGTGGAATTGCTGGATCATGTAGCAATTCTATGTTTAACTTTTTGAGGAACCACAGTACTTTTTTCCACAGTGGAAAACATTACTACCAGCAATGCATAAGGGTTCCAATTTCTCCACATTTCATCAACATTTGTTATTTTCTGTTTTGTGGTAATAGCCATCCCAATGGGTATGAAGTGATATCTCATTATGGTTCTGATTTGCATTTCCCCAATGACTAGTGATATTGAACATCTTTTCATGTGCTTACTGGCCACTTGTATATCTTCTTTAAAGATATGTCTATTGAGTTCTTTGCCCATTTTGAAAGGTTTTTATTGTTGATGTTCTTTATATATTATGGACATTAATCCTGTATCAGATACATAATTTGCAAATGTTTTCCTTCATTATATGGCTATTTTTTTCACTCTCTTGATAGTGTCCTTTGATGCACAAAAGTATTAAATTTTGAATAGGACCAATTTATTGATTTTTCTTTTGTTGCCTGTGCAGATGTTGTTATATCCAAGGAATCCTCACCAAATCCAATATCATGAAGATTTTCACCTACATTTCTTCTAAGAGTAAGAGTTTTAGCTCTTATGTTTAAGTCTTTAATCCATTTTGGGTTAATTTTTATACATATGGGAAGGGTCCAATTTCATTCTTTTTTTTTTTTTTTGCACGTGTATATCCAGTTTTACCAGCACTATTTGTTGGAAAAACTGTCCTTTTTCCCATTGAATGTCTTGGCACCCTTGTCAAAAATCAATTAACCATTTACGTGAAGATTTATTTCTGGGTTTTCTATTCTACTCTATTGGCCGATATGTCTGTTCTTAGCCAGTGCCAAAACTACAGTTTTGATTACCAAAGCTTTGTAGTAAGTTTCAAAATCAGGAGTGTGAGTCCTCCAATTTTGTTCTTCTTTTTCAAATACATATGTATGTATTTTTTTTTATTGACACACCAACTTGATTGCTATTCCAGGTACTTAAGAAAGATTCTTTTTTCTTTTTTGGATATGTTAATAAGCTTGATTTAATTATTTCACATTTTATACATATGTACACCAAAACATCATATTGTATCCCATAAATGTATACAATTATGATTTGTCAATTAAAAATAATATTAATAAAAAATAAACTTAGGCACTGAAGAAAGCTTTACAAAAAAACAAATAAAGACATTCTGAGTACTCCTTAAACTCCCTGATTTCAGGTTGGCACTGTGGCTTTACAGTTTTGGTCTTTTTGGCGTTTTTTTAGGTAGGGTAGTACAGTAATTTGCTAGGACTGTCATACCAAACTGTCACACACAAATTGGGTGGCTTAAACAACAGAAATATATTGTCTCAATTCTGGAGGCTGGACGTTGGGAAGCAAGGTGTCAGCAAGGTGGGTTCCTTTTAAAATTGTGTGCATAGACAGCATGCATTTCTGAAAGATATTTTTAAGAGTAGCAAACTCTGAATCTTCAAAACTTTAATACAATAACTAAACTGTCATCTTCCCTTTCTCTGCTGCACTAAAAGGACTGAATGAAAATACACCCTGCTTCTTTCTACCAAAAGCCACCACCGCCTCTCCCTGGAATCCCTCTGGAAGTAATGTAGGAATAGGGGAGAAAAGGAAGGTTGAGAGAGCCTGAGTGCAGCCATTTGGGCTGACAGCACCCACTAACAACCCTGAACTAGGAAGTCGCCAGCAAGTCACCTGCCTGAGACCACCAGAGGATAGATGAATTACTAAGCTGGAAGCCTTACAAACTGTTTGTACTTACCTTTCTGTGACAGCAGTTTATGATTAACATTTATGGCCTGACCTCAAGACAATGCTGGTCATGTATAGGGTTTTTGAACATTTAAAAACATTACCGTTGCCCCATAAGGGGTCCCCCTCATGCTCGGGAGAAGACCCCTACTCTGTCTGTGGAGTAGGGTCTATTGTCTCAATAAAACCTTCCCATAGCTAGTTGGCTCGCTGTGGAATTCATTCCTGTGCAAAGGCAAGAACCCGCTTGGTGAGTTCAGGGGGCTTCCCTCCCTTCATTGGAACACCCCTGCATTAGAAGGGTTAAGGAAGTCAAGGAGGGGTTGATTTTGGGTGTAAAGATTCCACTTGGAGAAATATGAGAAGAGGCAGGGAGGGAGAAGGAGGTATTGCTCCTGGTCAGGGAGGAAGCTCACTGCTAAAAAGCCGATGGAGGGTAGGATACTGGTAAAAGAAAGAGAAAGGGGGTTTACTGGAGATGGCTTCCAGGGATGTTGTCAAGAATAGAGAGGATGCTCCTGCCCAGGTTGGTGGAACTGGCCCAGGACAACCCGAGGAGCATGGAGCAGGTCCTGGTGGGTGGGAGTGCAGAATGGAACTATTAGTAGTAATAGCTGGAGACCACCTCATCTGGGACAGAGATTATTAAAACTCCTATGAGTTCCCTAACTATATTGATGTTCCTTGTCCCCAGTGCCATCTTAGGAACGAAAAAAATCTTTAAAAATATTTTACTTCTGGCATAATTTCCACTTTCCTCCTACCTCCTTGCTTTTTAAAAAATTTGCTTCAAGTAGCAATCAGTGATGCCTGCGAGTTGGGGCTTTTCGCTAGAGCAGAGGATGAGTTAGGTAACAGGAACAGCCCAGTGCTTAGCACGCTCATGGGAGGATGAGGTGCTGACTGTCGGTCTGGGCAACGTAACAAGAAAGGAAGCAGCAATGAGTGGGACAAAGAAGGTCCAAAGTGTGCCAAGGGCCAGCAATGAAAGTCCCGATCAGCCCTGACAGCCAGGCTGGGGCGGTTAGAGGAGGGAGGAAGCTGTGGTCAGCTGGGAAACGGGGCCGCAGGAAGGATGGCAGGGAGGTGAGCCGGAATCAGAAGTCTGGTTAAGGCTGGCTTGGGGAGGGCGGAGGGGTTAACTGATACCAGGCACTTACGGCAAGAGGGCAGCGAGTGGATCCACATCTGTGGCCAGGAGCGCATACGCCCTTTATAGAGGAGGGAGAGAGTGCAGTAGGGACCCAGGGGGAAATGGCCAAGCAGTGTGCGGTTGACAGTGTGAATCTGCAAGCTCAGGGGGAGGTGGCCCTGGACACGTGTCTGGAGACCGCAGCATCTGGATGGGGAAACCATCATAGATAACGGATGAAATTGCCCAGGTAGAGTGTGCAGAGAGGGGATAAAAGAGGTCAAGGTACAATCCCTGGGGCACACCAGCACTGGGGAACAAACTAAACAAAAGCTGGTGAGAATGGAAGGTCACGGAGCCATTTGAAAAAAGTGGGGAGGGAGACAATTTCCAGAAGAGTGTGACCGACTGTCTCAATGGCCACAGAAATGCCAAGTTGGTTGGAGGCTGACTCTTCTCTGTTGAATTTGGCCGTTAGGGGGTTATTGGTCACTTTTGCACGAACAGGTTGCAGGAGCCAGCTGCAGAGTACAGAGAGCGGCAGCGCGGAAGTGACTGAGCAGAGCCTCTTCCCAACGGCATCCCTTTTAGGAAAAGGGTATATGTTCGAAGACAGTTTTGTTTTACATGGCAAAGACAAGCATGTTTGTAGGCTGAGAGGAAGAACCCGGAGGAAGGTAGCAGTTGAAAATCCAACAGAGAATGATTAACTTATGCAGAAAAATCCTGGAGAATATAGAGGGGTGGGCAAGGGCTTATGTGAATATAGACCATGAATATAGGCTCTGCAGAGGAGGAAGGAAGCCTCAGCTGGTGAAGCTGCGCGGGGGGGTTGGGGGGGACGGATAGCCAGGAAAAGGCAGGCACCAGCTGGGGCACCATGAGGCAGACTGCAGGAAAGGCAGCAGAGGGTTTTAAGAGGACAGCGATCCAATCAGAATTCTTGCTGGATACCGTCGATGTTTTTCTGATAAATTCAAAGTCATTTATTGAGAGCAAGAAAGGCAGTGATGTGAATTGAGGGTCTGAGGAGAGTGCAAAGATTTGCAAGCCCCCCATGGATAATGAATAAGAGATTTCTGGGAAGCATCTAGAGTCTTCTCGCAGTTATTGTGGCCTTCTCACAATTCATCTAAGAGTGGATTCTTTTTCTTTCTAAAACAATATTCTGTACTTAGTTACCTAAAATTCTAAATATGTATTACATATGTCTAAATACGTATTTCTGACTACATGTTGTATATGTTTTAAATTATATATTATACATGTTTCTAAACATATATATCTCTAAGTATATAGTATATATATTTCTAAATACAGTCATGTGCCATATAATGACGTTTCAGTCAATGACAGACCACATATACTACAGTGGTCCCATAAGATTATAATGGGGCTGAAAAATTGCTATTGCTTAGTGACATCGTGGCCATTGCAACGGTGCAGTGCAATGTATTACATGGTCGTAGTGACGCTGGTGTAAGCAAACCTACTGCTCTGCCAGTCCTATAAAAGCATAGCACATATGATCATGTACAGTACGTAATACTCGATAATGATAATAAGTGTCTATGTTACTGGTTT
>RJWJ010021390.1:0-27923 GCA_004363605.1 Indri indri
CCACCATGCCCGGCTAATTTTTTCTATATATATTTTTAGCTGTCCAATTACTTTCTTTCTATTTTTGGTAGAGACGGGGTCTCGCTCTTGCTCAGGCTGGTCTCGAACTCCTGACCTCAGGACGATCCGCCCGCCTCGGCCTCCCAGAGGGCTAGGATTACAGGCGTGAGCCACCGCGCCCGGCCCTGCCTCTCTTTCTTGTGACAGGAAACTGGCTCTTTTTAAAGACGTTTAAAAATACATAATTCTAAGGAGCCCGAAGCTTTTTTATTAATGTGTATCACCCAGAATTGTTTTAATTACACATTTTTTTCTTGATTATAAAAGTGACACATGTCCATAATTTAAAAATAGGAAAAGTATAAGAAAATCAAAATTGCCTCTAATTCAACCATCTAGACACATCTGTTAATTTTTCTCACAGAAAACATTATATTTATTGTTATTTAAATTTACAGAGAGAAGCTAAGGGATTGCTGGATTTTAGATGAGTTTATTTTCAAAAATGAAATCACAATTTCTAAAAAATTCTTCTGAAGTTAGAAAGAAGTATTAAGAATAGAGGATGTCTTTTTTTTTTTTTTTTTAACATGAGCCAGTTCCTATAAGAGGGTGTCACTTTTAACCTTTACTGAAGTGTAGCGTATGTGCAGAGAAAGGCCTGGCTCACAGGTATACAACTCTGAACACACTTGTGTAATCAGCAGCCAGATGAAGAAACGTCAGCACTCCCCAGAAATCCCCTTGTCCCTCACGCACCAAGGACAACCGCCGTCCTGATTCTCACGGCGTAGATTTGACTGTCTACCTCTGATTCAGGGAGTGGAACTTAGTCGTCATATAAAATCAGAACAACACCAAAAATGTTCCCACCTGTCTTGTATGTCAAGTGGGAATGTCAACCTCCGTGTTGTCCATGAGGGAACAGGTCAGAGGACGTGGTGCCCCAGGCTCTCCAGGTTGGGCAGACGTGAGCTCCGAGTCCTTCAAGGGCTCTCATCCTCTGGCAGCACCACCCAGGGCAGAGGAAAGGCCTTGTGACATTCACTCTGCTTCCCTTGCACCGTGGTAGGAAAGCCTGTCGCGCCTGCTGTCCCCCTGCGGCCCTGTCCAGTCTGTGGAGTTACAGGAGAAGCCAGACCTTGCTGAGAGCACAAAGGAGTCAAAGTCAAAGTTTTTTTACCCCAAGCCTGTTCCGGTAAGCCTCCAAGTACTGGATCCCACTAGAATGGAGGCGTGGGGTAGGGCTTGGGTGATGTCCCCAGTGTGTGAGAGGAGTTGGCAGTGGGAGCATTCCGCGCAGTCCGGGGCCAGTCCTTGCTGTGTGGTTTGGGAGGCTGTCAGGGTGACAAGCCCCTGAGTCGTTCCTGGATTTATCACATCCTTTAACTTCCTGCCTGGCTTTTTCTGTTGTCCTGTGTTAAACCTTGAGGCCATCTCTGCTGGCTGCACTGAAGGGCCTCCCCTAGCTCCTCACCTGTTTCCCTGCTGAGGTGGAGTCTTCCATGGGCTTGGTGGCCTCATCTCCAGGAACACTGTTCTTCCCACTTTTCCCTGTGGCCTCGAGCCCACACCTCTTCCTGGCACAGTGACATCTGTCCACCCCAGGCCTGGCTTCCGTGAACCTGACCTGGCCCAGAGTGAGCCCCACTTTTCACTGTGTCCCTCCCATAACTGGAAGAAAGGCTTCCTATGGGTCCTTCTTCCTGGGGGAGGAGCTAGGAATAGGTGTCACTTCTAGCAAAAGTTGGATAACTAAGAGTATGGCTGTCCCTCACCTGGATTATGGGGTGACCTCTGGCTAGCCTATTACTGTCCCCCGGTCCAGCAACCAGTTAGGCTGAGGGCAAGTGTGGAGATCTTGTGCCAGTGTGAGGAAGGTCCCCACATTGAGACATCTCTCTCTTCCCAGGGGTTCCAGGTAGCCTATGTGGTGTTCCAGAAGCCAGGTGGATTGTCAGCTGCCTTGACCCTGAAGGGCCCTTTGCTGGTCTCTACAGAGAGTCATCCTGTGAAGAGTGGCGTTCACAGTCAGTAACATCGCTGGTGTCAGGCACCTACGTTTTGGGCCCTGGGTTGGTGGGAAGCTCTATAGGGACAGCATCTGTGAATGTCACGAGTTGCACCCGCCCTCCCTGAGAGCAGTGTGTGGGAGGCCTGAGCAGGTGGGCCACTGGGCTGTGTCTGGGACACATCAAAGAGATGTTAGCCTGAGCCTTTGGCACTGAGCGGCACCAACACGCAGGGTGGTAGAGGTGAGAGCCGGCTTGCTGCCGCTAGAATCTTCCTTACCACCTGCACCCTGGGCCTCAAGTCTCCAGTCCCTGTGGCCCTTAGTAAGAAGATCCCAACTGGCCTGGGGTGGGCCCTGGGTGGGGCCTGAGTGTCAGGCCTGAGGAACCGAGTTTCCCTGGCCCCTTTCTCCCTCAGAGTGGATCAGTGACTATGCAGACTCGGTGCCTGACCCCGAGGCCTTGCGGATTGAAGTGGACACATTCATGGAGGCATACGACCAGAAGATAGCTGAGGTGGGGTCTCCACAGGGACGGCCCAGCTCATCTGTGTGGCCTGGGGAAGGTGGTACCACAGGTGTCCTGGTGTGGCTCCCAAGGGGGAGGGGTGGTGGCAGCCTGTCCTTGGTCACCCTGTAGAGTCCAGGCTCCCTTTTTCCCTGCTAATCCTGGGCCACCTGGCTGGGTGACATCTAGTCTCTAAACGGTCTGTAGGGGGTGGAGGAGGCAATGTCACACTTCTGTTACCCCTCCCCCCAGTGCTTGGCCCCAACACTGTGCTATAGGGTGGGAGGTACAGCAGGGGGGCAGCCTACACCTTTGGGTGCCCAGGGTGGTTCTGACTGCAGGGGTGGGTGTGGAGGAGGTGCTCTGGTGGAGGCTCTGGGGTGGGCCCAGGAGTACACTCTCTGGCCAAGGAGCCTGCCCATCAGCAGGGTCGTGCTCCTTGCAGGCGGAGGCTAAGGCCAAGGAGGAGGAAGGAGTCCCTGACGAGGAGGGCTGGGTGAAGGTGACCCGCCGGGGCCGGCGGCCCGTGCTGCCCCGGACAGAGGCAGCCAGCCTGCGGGTGCTGGAGAGGGAGAGACGGAAGCGTGCCCGCAAGGAACTGCTCAACTTCTATGCCTGGCAGCACCGAGAGTCCAAGATGGAGCGTAAGAGAACACCCAGCTCCTGTCCTCAAGCCCCACTGCTCGTGGTGCCCAGCCACGGAGAGGCCTGCGGCCAGTGCTCCAGAGGGCGAGGAGGGAGATTGTCCTTAGGCACGGGCCTCCCAACAGGCTGGGGTCAGAGGCCCAGGCTGGCAGCACCCCCATGTGGTGGTCCTCTTGTCCCACCGGGGCTGCTGCACTTGCCCAGTGGGTGGGGGCCCTGGGTTATGAGCACCTGCAGAGGCCCCTGGCCCATAGGGCCTGGAGATGGGTCCTCCTCTGGGCCCCCTGAGCTGTTAGTGCTGGAACTTGTCAGCCTCCAGTGTGCAAGGAGTCCAGTCGCAGAGGGTGGGTCTCAAGAGCCCACTGTGGGTACAGAGAGGGCACCACCAAGTGTGTGGGGGACAGTGCGAGTGTGGGGTGTGGGCATGGGGGTGTGGGTGTGTGTCAGGTGGCCCTGCGTGGCCTCATCACCTGTGCCCTCTTGGTGGTGCTGATGAGCTTGTTGTCCTGTCCCCTGGTGTCCCTGCTTGCAGGGTGGCTTCCTGGGGGGCCCAGGAGAGGGTGCTGGTCCTGGCAAGCCCCTCTGCAGCAAGCCCCGACCACCTGCCCAGTCGCTGCCTCACGGCCCCTCCCCGCTCTGCCTGTCCCCCTCCCCCGCCCCGCCCCTGCGCCCCTGCTCATGTCCTCTCTAGACCCTCAGCTTCACCCAGCGGGCCTCTGTCAGCCTTCCAGGCAGCCGCTGGCCTGGGCTGCTGGGTGCCCAGAGTCACCTGAACTCAACGGCACAGGGGGTGGAGTCCCTTTACCAATTCCTGAGGCCTCTCCAGTCGGCACAGTCAGGACTAGGGGGGCAGTGACCTCATCTGTCTTTGCCCCGGGCGGGGTGGGGCAGGGGCCTTTGCCTTCTCTGTGCTGCTCTTCTCGCTGGTGCCCATCCTGTCTCTGGACAAGGCTCGTGCCAGCCTTGCCTCTGACTCGGCCCGCAGTTGAGTGCTGCTTGATCCAGACCATGTCCCCAGAGCAGAGAGGGGAGGGGAATGGGGGAAGCCGTGCTGAGCCCCCTTGTGGGAATGGGGGGAGGGGCAGGTGGCACGAGCAGGCGCCTTCTAGTGGAGGCAGCGGTCACAGCTCCCAGCCACGGTGCATGCCTGACCCTGCTCTGTCTCCCACCCCCAGATCTAGCACAACTGCGCAAGAAGTTCGAGGAGGACAAGCAGAGGATTGAACTGATGCGCGCTCAACGCAAGTTCCGACCCTACTGAGCCTCGCTGGCCACCAGCCCCCACGGAGAGCGTTGTGGCCTGGCGGAGCTGCGGGGCCAGCGAGGCCATGGGCACCGGCAGGGCCTGCGCACACCCGGGGAGGCTGTGCTCTGGGAACAGGCACCAGCCCTGTCTCCAAGTCCACATGGGCTGGGAGTGAAGGATGGTGTCGCCCCTCTCGGTCCTTGTGCTTTAGCAGTCTGGGTCCAGCGCTGGCCAGGCCTGCCCAGCAGGAGGACTTGGCCCTTGGAAAGCAGCTCCTGTGTCCTGCCTCCAGACGCTCTGCTCTGCTCTGTGCGTCCCTTCCCCTCAATGGAAAAGCCCTCGCTGGCAGTGAAACTGCCTCAAAACAGCGAGAATGCAAAGTTTTATTTTCCATCCAGTCGGCAGCAGGGAAAGGCCCAGGTGGGCACTGCCAGGTCACTGGGGATTAGTAAGCACAAAAGAGACAACCCCAACTCCAGATGCTGTCTCCCTCTTGAAGTTGCAGATGTTAAAGTTGGAATCTTGCCCCCATCCCCCTAACTGCCAGCCCATGCTGGCCTGTTCCCACCACGCCTGACCTTGCAGGGGGCTTGGGAGCTCAGAGTCCCCATCGAGTCTGGTGAGCGCCAGGTCTCCATGGCTCCCCAGGAGCTACAGCTGGGCTGGGGTCTTGTGCTTGCTCTGCAAAAAGGAGCTGATGAGGCCAGCCAGGTGGTGGGGCTTCTCCATGTGGATATAGTGACTGCCAGGGACCTCCACATATTGGAACCGCTGGGGAAGGGAGGGGGCACATGGTGAGGTGACGACAGGAGGTCGCACTGCCCAACCGTGGCCAGCTCCCCTGGGTGCATCAGGGCTCTGCTGGTGGGTCAGGAGTGCCCTGCGTGAGCTTTCCCCACACTCAGCTCCTTGGGCCTCAGTTCACAGCACCTTGGAGACTTAGAGACCACTCCAGGGGTCTAGGCCAGCTGAGTTGTGAGGTGACACACCTGGGACAGGGAGGGACCTGAAGGCAGGTTGCTGCTGGTCCTGACAATCAGATGAGCTCTGTTTGAAAAAAGCTAAGGAGATGGAGCCTGGGCAGCTTCCAGACTTGCTTCCGCTCCAGGAGAAAATGCCATAACAGGGAAGCCCCGTGTCCTGGTTCTGACCTGTGGCTGGTCAGCCACAGAAGGCCTTCCTTAGTGACAACGCAAGGATGTCTGCAGAGGCCCCAGGGTCAGGTGTTCTTGGGTGATGCTGCCAGGAACCGGGGGAGGGGTCATGGCATAAGCCGCCGCCCCCCCCCCCAATTCTGCTCCCCACCCTGCAGCCTGCCACACCCACCAGATGCAGGTCCTGGGAAGCAGGGAGAAGCAGCAAGGTGATCTGCTCTGGGCTTGGGACCTTATAAGATGTGGGACTGCCCCTGGCAGTTGGGTCACTGAGTTGTGCCTGGTCCAGGGGGACACATGAGGGCAATAAAATGAAGATTCTGCCAATAGAGGTCTCTTTCCATGCTGACTACATGCAATCCCGGTTCTCCAGGTACCACTGTGGAGATCAAAGCCTGACAGCTCCCAGGGGTCACTAGTGGGACCTGGGACCAGACCGGGGGTCCCAGTGCAAGAGAAGAGATGGGTGAAGTGGGCCCAGAGTGGGTGACAATGGCCTGACACCACCTGGGCACCAGCCACCTGAGCCCTGTGCACCTTACCTCTTTTAGGACTGATTTCAGCGTGTCAATCATGAAGAACAGGGGCTCCCTCTTGGTGTGGTTCTCTCTTCTCACATCAGAAAATCCTTTGGTTGCTCTGGAAAGCAAGAAGAAATCGGGGTTCATCTTAGGACTGCCTCCTAGCAGTGCCCTTGTTCCATCCCCAGTTCCAGGCCTCTCAGAAACCAAGCCGGGGCCACCCGACTTTCCTACAGCTGGGTCCCTTTGGGCTTAGATTTAGTTTGAGATTCAGTCACTTATCACCAGCTCGCACTCACAACTGGCCACAGGCGAAGTGCTTAAGATGTACCCTGCTGGTACTTGGGGTCCCACAGTTACAGCCACTGAATGGCAGAGCTGGGATCTGAACAGGCTCTTGGGTCCTGTTTTGCTTTTTCGTTTTTTAAGCAGCTTTACTGAGATACAATTTACCATACAGTCCACCCTTCCAATGGTAAGAGGGGATGTCCCAGAGCCCCTCCCCCCGCCCCCACACTGCCTCTTACTCACCTTCCACGACTCTGGACCTCACACACAAAGTTGCAGTGGTAATATGGGAAACCCGGACTGTAATGGGACGAGAGCCCATGACCTCCGAAATCCATGGCAACGTAATGGAAGTCTGAAACAGAGAGAAGTGGGCAGGAGGAAGTGTCTACACCAGCCATCTCTTGCCCTCCTCGGCCCCCTTCAGCCCCAGCCCCACCTTGCGGGAGAAGAGGGATGAGTCTGTTGAAGGAGTTGGCATTGTCCAGCCAGCCGTGCAGGCAGAGACTGGGGGGCCCCGCGGGAAGCCCCGGGTTTTGGCGGCGATGTGGCCCCAGGGCACAGTCAGCTTCGGCTCTGAGAGCATGCCTGAAAGAGAGCCAGCCATTCACTCCCTGCTCGCCCATTCCTGCAGCTGGCACTTCGTTATGCCCCACACGTGTCAGAGCGCCCCAGAAGGGCTCACACTCCTGAGCTGCCCCCAGAGGGTTACGAGGGGAGAGAGCCAGACATGAATGTGGGGACACCCAGAGGACAGAAAGATGAACCACGTCTACTGGGTGAGGAAAACTTTGGGGCAGCCCTCACAGGATGCAACCCATGTGAGCAGAACTTTGTAGAATGTGCTGAGGGGGGCTGGCCAGGCATGGACCCCTGGGCTTGCTGGCTGTGTGAACTTGGGCAAGTTACGGAAACCTCTTGAGCCTCAGTTTCCTTCTCTGTAAAACCAGAGAGAACAGAATCACAACAGCTCATTTTCCAAGCCTTCGCTAGGGCCAGCAGGGCTGCTGAACAGTCACCTAGCTCCCCTCGTCCTCAGCATGCCACCCTCACTTCACAGGGAAGGAAACTGAGGCCCTGGGAGGTGTAATAAGCGCCCAAGTTCACACCCGGAGAGCGCGGACTGAGGATTTAGATAGGCGGCACCACCTCAGGCCCCAGCGCCCAGCACCCACGGCACGCGGCCTCTGGCCTGGGGGCTCCCGGGACCCCGCGAGGACACGTGCAGCCGCGTCCTGGGGCCCGCGCTGTCCGGCGCTCCGGCTCTGCTGGCCTCGGGGACTGCGGACGAAGGAGCTGCGACACCCAGAAAGGCGGCGTGGTCAGCGAACCCTCCCCTCCATCCCGCCCCCTCCTCCACCGCCCCAGGTAGGTGGGTGGGCAGGCGGGTGCTCGAGCGTGGCCTCCTCATGTTCCACTCGGGTCTAGGGCCCTGGTGGGGCGTCTTTACCCGTCGCTCTGCTCCAGCGGACTCGCGGCCGGCGCCCCGGCGGCGTCGAGGTCGCGGGAAGACAGGACGCCGCAGTTCCGAGTCCCGCCCCGCCGGCCCCTTTGCTGTAGGCCCCGCCCGCGCCCGCGCCCGCCCGTGCTCGCCGGCGGAGGCCGTGGGCCGCGCGGCTGGGGAGCCTCGGGGCGGTCGCCGAGGTCTCCGGAGCTCGCGGCTACGCGGGACGGCGCCCCCACCCTGGGCAGTTGCAGTGGCCGCCCCCCGCCCCGCGCGGGACTGGGAGCCGGCCAAGGCCTAGCAGCAACCACAGCTGGGCGTCCCCTGGGTCCTCGCTGACCCGCGCTGCGGGGCCAGAGGCGGCGTGACTCTGTTTAATGGTTTTAATGGCCTCCTTAAGCCTGCGTCCGCCGTGTTCCTACCGTGTCCTGGGGTCTTCGGCAGCGCCGGGCACAAACCAGTCTTCATAGTTGTTGGACAGATGAACGAATGAAGGTATAAATTGGGGGCGTGGAGGAACCCCCCAAGTGAGGAGGGATTACAAACAATATCATCCCGCCTGGAAGGGATAGGAACCCCAAGTCATGAAGAGGATGTGTGTTCAGACTGAGACTTGATAGTTGGAGGATTTGGTGCGTGAATCTGCTAACCCCAAACAGAAAGCCTCCTGGCCTTGATTTATAGTTTAGATTCAATTACATACATGAGGGGCTAGCATGTGTGTTGTACAGTGAAGTGTACAGTCATTAACAAGCCTTTTTTGCTCTGACCCAATTTGCTTTCATTTTTTAAAATTTGTTTCCAATACATGTATTTAACACTTTAAATTTCTAAAAAAATTTTAGTTGTGTTCCATATAACTTGACATGATATATTTTCATTCTTATTGAGTTGTACGTATTTAATTTTTTTTTTTCTTAAGACAGGGTCTTACTCTGTGACTCAGGCTAGAGTGCAGTTGTGTGATCATAGCTCACTGCAGCTTTGAACTCCTGGGCTCAAGTGATCTTCCTGTCTCAGCTCAGCCAGTAGCAGCTGGGACTACAGGTGTGGGCCACCACACCCAGCTAATTTTTTTTAGAGACGGGGTCTCAATGTGTTGCCCAGGCTAGTCTTGAACTCCTGTCCTCAAGTGATCCTCTGGCCTTGGCCTCCCAAGATGCTGGGATTACAGGCATGAGCGACTGCCCCCAGCCCATATTTAATGTTTTTAAAGAGGTAATGCATACAAATTGTTCACAGATGAAACAGGCATAGGAAGGTATGCAACAGGGTACCTCGTTTCCACATTGTCCCTCTCCACACTGTCCCCACCACCTGCTTTAGGAAACTTCCTCTTAATTTTTCAGTATTCTTCAGTTTTTTTCATGCACATGTGGGTAACTCTTCCCACTTTTTTGGCACCAAAAGTAGGCTGGCTATATATACTGTTTTGCACCTTAGCAATATATCCTTGAATTTTTCCCATATTTGCCCCAAAAAAACTCCCCAAAATCTTCCTCATTCTGTTTTACACTTGTGTAGTTTTCTACTGTGCGAATATCCCACAGTTCTAATTATCCATCCCTCTATAGAGGAAATATTGGGATGTTGCCCAGTTTTGCTTGACAATATTCCAATGAATAACATGGTCAGAGACTGCCATAGGATAGCCTCCCAGAGGTGGGATAGTTGGAGCAAAGGCTAAACACACTTGTATTTTTGCAGGTCTTTCCCCATCGCCAGACTGTGCCATTTTCCATCTCGCCTGCACTGGACAAGCCTCCCTCCATCCCTGTGACCTTGACAGCTGAGGAGGGTATCCAACATTTGAATGTGTGCCAATTTGATAGGTAAGAAATTGCATCTTAGGGTGCTTATCATTAGAATTCTTCTTTTTATTTTATTTATTTTTTTAATTGCTCGTCAAGTGAGCAGTGGGAGTGGAGAAGGAACAAAGGAATCTGTAACTGGTTATGATCAATTAGTTGTAAACACCACTGCACTCGGACCAACCTAGAATTCTTCTTTTCATAAATTGGCATAATCATCTTTTTATATATTTAAGGATCATTTACACATATATATATGTTTTTAAGGATCATTTATATTTTTAATGTCCTTTCTCCATTTTTTTCCTGATTTCTTAAAACTCTTAAATATTAGACAGATGAGTTCTTTTTTTTTTTTGAGACAGAGTCTCACTCTGTTGCCCGGGCTAGAGTGCCATGGTGTCAGGCTAGCTCACGGCAACCTGTAACTCCTGGGCTCAAGCAATTCTCCTGCCTCAGTCTCCCAGGTAGCTGGGACTACAGGCACGCGCCACCATGCCCGTCTAATTTTTTCTATATATTTTTAGTTGTCCAGCTAATTTCTTTCTATTTTTAGTAGAGACGAGGTCTCGCTATTGCTCAGTCTGGTCTCTAACTCCTGAGCTCCAACGATCCTCCTGCCTCGGCCTCCCAGAGTTCTAGGATTACAGGCGTGAGCCAATGTGCCCGACCAACAGATGAGTTCTTTCTCTGTGACATGAATTGTATATTTTTTTCCCAGCTGAGGATGAATTATGTCATTACATTTTGGGGTGGATGGTTATATAGTAATAGATTACTGGAACAGCCATAGCACATGAAAGGAGCTTGGAAACTTCTTTGTTAAATGAAGTAATGAATGAAAGAAGAAATGATGCACAAACTTAGGAAAACCAGTTTACCTCAAAAATTGTATTTTTCTTTTTAATTCCTTAGAGTGCTCATGAAAGTGTTAGGTTTTGGTCTGAAATTCTTGGTTCTTGGTGCACTCACGGCTGAAGAATGACCAGACACGCCAAAGTTAGGCAAGCACAAAAATGAGGTTTATTGAGGAGAGAAAGATAGGATTATAGGGCAAGAGCAAGATATAGGTTTACAGAGCATGATATATATGCCATAGATGATGACCGGACCCATTATGGCAACAGGGCAGGCAAGAGAAAGGACCGAGAGAAAGTGAGCTTGGCTGTGGTCTGCGTCCTATTTTATAGTGTCCAGATAGGGACCTCCCTTGTGGTTCAGAGGTCAGCATGGAACCACTTTGATTAGTTGGGAGTCACATGACCTGAGCCTTAACTACACATGTGGGTTCTAGGTCACTTTCCGGACTTTATGGCACCCATGCAGCTTGGCCCATGGGCTAGAGCATCCTCTGCATTCTTTTGTGGCTGGCGCACCAAGTTCTGACTGGCAGATTCGTAGGGTATTCCCTCCTCCCGCAGGTATGGAGAGTCAGGGTTGGGCAGGACCAAGATGGGGGCAACAGCACCCACTTTTGTCCTTGGGAGACCTGGAATCCCTCACTATCTACCTAACAAAAGTGCTTTAGCGGGGTTTTGGGCCTCTGCTCTCCAGTTTTGTGGTGTGTTCTCGTCAGACAACCTGGGTCAGTCTCTGTGGAGGAAGTTACTGGTATCTCATTTTCAATCCCCTTGTGGGTTACTTAGTTTAACACAGAGAAAACTGTTAGACAAGTCACTACTCTCTACACAAATGTATACCTGGTCACAGGGGCCCTAACAAAGAGTGACCCACATTGGCTTAGCCTTGGGGCACATCGCAGCCCCCACCCCTGCAGACTTGGCTCCGAGCAAGAGCTTGGCATGGCAGACGGGGGTGAGTGACAGCACGTTCCCGAGCCTTCACAACTGAGCACATCCTCTTTGCTGTGGCACGGAATCACGAATGCTAGTGGTCAGTTAGGGGACACAGGGTACAGCCAGAGCGAGCTGAGACAGTGACTAGCTGGCAGTGGCCCAGCCTGATGTGACCAGGCGGTGAGCCAGGTGCTCTCAGCAGCCCAAGGCTACAGAGGAAGACTTGAGTATTCGGAGGTGGAGGATGGACAGAAATGCTGGGTCTCTGTGGTGCACCTGGTCCTCGCGCAGGTGGCTTCAGAATGAGCGTTACACTCCCCGGCACTTTGGCAGACTCTCTGGAGCTAATGTCCAGGGGCTGGTAAGCAGTCGTTGGCACTGCACCACACCCAAGAGCTCACTCACCATGCCCCTCAGGCCGAGTTGGCTGCCAGCCGCCCCAAGAGTCTTGGTGTCCTAAGACACAGTGGCCTTAAGCACCCTCTGCCGGGCCAGCTGCTTCCTCCCTCCCTACCTGCCTTCCCTGGGGCAGGGCCTGACCTATTTCTTTGGAGCCCTAAGGTGACGGATGTGGTGGGGAGAAAGGACACTGCTCTGTATTTCTTTTCAACAAACAAAAAAGTCAAATGAATGGCAAGCTCTTTCTGAGAATGCCCACAGTATCTCTTGTTCTTTTGTCCAGGGACACTGGGTTTGTACTTCATTTAAATTAGACCTGTAAAAGTCAAAGAGTTCAGCCAGGCTCGGTGGCTCACGCCTGTAATCCCAGCACTCTGGGAGGATTGCTTGAGCTCTGGAGTTCGAGACCAGCCTGAGCAAGAGCGAGACCCCATCTCTACTAAAAATAGAAAGAAATTAGCCAGACAACTAAAAATAGAAAAAATTAGCCAAGCATGGTGGCGCATGCCTGTAGTCCCAGCTACTCAGGAGGCTGAGGCAAGAGGATTGCCTGAGCCCAGGAGTTAGAGGTTGCTGTGAGCTAGGCTGACGCCACGGCACTCTAGCCTGGGGAACAGAGTGAGACTCTTGTCTCCAAAAAAATAAAAAATAAAAGTCAAAGAGTTCACCTAAGCCAACAGATCTTGGCTCAATGAAACCAACTCCCTCCCCAAATACCCTTCTTGCATTTGCATGATATTCAAAATGTGTAACCACCTATCAGGTTAGGGTCCTGCTGTGGCCCATCTTAGCCCCTTCAGCTGCTGGGAAGGGCTGAAGGGAGTCCCTGGGGAGAGGCCCTTTACATCAGCTGTGAGAACCCTGAATGTTTCAGCAACTGCTTCCGCCCAGTGGCTTAGACCAGCCACACTATCAGTGCAGACTCCACCGCCCTTCCATTGCCCTGGGTTAGAAAGGAAGCCATTCTCTCTTTATCCCAGAATGTCTAACAATAGGGGATCCTGTGTGGTTCATCGGTCCCCAGACCCTTATGTTTTCAGATTCTTTAAAGAATCATTTCCTGAGCAGGCAGTTTTTGTGAGGCCATGTGCTGGGAGCTGGAACAGAGAGACACGTCGAGGGTCATGTCACTGGGGGATCCGTGATGAGAACAGGGAAAAGAGGGCACAGATGAGAAAGATTCAGGAGGTAGCACAGGCATGATTTGGGTTGGCTGAGGAGGGAGAAGAGTCTGGAAGGTGAGAGCACCAGGACACTGGTGTGTGCTGTCCTAGTAAGGACAAGGGAGGAATTGGTTGGGAGGCTAAAGGTAAAGTTCATGGAGCTGTAGGTTACAAAGAGGTGCTCTTGGAAGCCTCACCCGGAAATAGTGAGTGTACCTCCAGAATCGTAGTAACGGCACCGAGCGGGGAGGCCTGTCTGTGTTTCCAGGAACTGTCAAGTACACAGTGATAGAACAGCAGTGATAGAAAACTAATACATATATTGCTCAATCTTTTTCTCTCTGTCCTTCGGATTAGATAATTTTTATTGATTGATCTTCAGGTGTGTTCTTTGTTTCATCATCTCCAGTCTGCTTACATGAACTCTTTGACTTTTAAAGGTCTAATTTCAATGAAGTGCAAACCCAGTGTCCCTGGACAAAAGAGCTAGAAGAGAGGCTGTGGGCATTCTCAGACAGAGCTTGCCATTTATTTGGCCTTTTTGTTTGTTGAGAAGAAACACAGAAGAAATAAACCACTCAATGAATTTTTATTTTATTTCATATTTATTTTATTTCAAGACAGGGTCTCCCTCTGTTACCCCACACTGGAGTGCAGTGACACATCTATAGCTCACTGCAGCTTTGAACTCCTGGGCTCAAGCAATTCTGCCACCTCAGCCTCCCAAGTAACCAGGACTACAGGCATAAGCCAACATGCCTGGGTAATTTTTTAAAAATTATTTTTATAGAGACACAGTCTCACCATATTGCCCAGGCTGGTCTAAACTCCTGGGCTCAAGCGATCTTCCCGCCTTGGCCTCCCAAAGCACTGAGATTACAGGTGTGAGCCACCACTTCTGGCCCCATTCAATGAATGTTAAGTCTCAGATATTGTACTTTTCAGTTTTAGAATTTCTATTTGGTTCCCCTTTATTACTTTGATTTCTCTGCTAAGATTTCCTATCTATTTGCTCATTATTAGTGCATTTTCTTTTATGTCCCTGAACAAAGTTATAATAGCTACTTTAAAGATCTTTGCAGGGCCAGGTGCGGTGGCTCACGCCTGTAATCCTAGCACTCTGGGAGGCTGAGGCAGGAGGATCGCTCGAGGTCAGGAGTTCAAGACCAGCCTGAGCAAGAGTGAGACCCCCGTCTCTACTAAAAAAATAGAAAGAAATTAGCTGGACAACTAAAAATATACAGGAAAAAATTAGCCAATAGGTGGCTCACGCCTGTAGTCCCAGCTACGGGAGTTTGAGGTTGCTGTGAGCTAGGTTAACACCACGGCACTCTAGCCCGGGCAACAGAGCAAGACTCTGTCTCAATAAAAAATAAAATAAAGATCTTTGCTAATTCCAACATCTGGGTTCTCTTGAGGTCAGTTTCCATTGATTTCTTTCATCATCCTAGCCACCAGGATGGCCAAATAGTAGAAAGGAGATCTTTATTGGCAATATCAGTTTGCAAACTAGGAAGAGATAGTCTCCACCATGTACCTTAGGTGCTCTCTCTTTGGTGAGGGAAAGGGCAGGTTGGGGTGTGTGTCTCACAGTGCCTGCATCACACAATAGAGTCATACATATTCAGCCAGTTTTGGGAAAAAGCTATACATATTTATGAGGGGAGCCAAGTGAGTGCATGCGCAATGAGTAAACATACATGTAGCATACATCCCACATTCACTTTGGGCCCAGGTTTTAGCATTAAAATGAAGTGTATTGCCTTTAGAATATTTTGATAACTATTGCTCTTGGTTAAATAAATGACTTTTATTTTATAATGGCTTGTGATTCTATCTGAACAAATGTTTCAAGCCTTTGATATTTGACAAACTTTCCAAAACCCAAATTCTAAATCCAGCCTTTTTAACTGTTTATATATTAGGGCCACTGAAAGCCTAAGAGAGACATATTTAGGTTTATTTTGGTATGTTAAAACTGTACAGGAAGCATTGCCAAATATGAAATGGTGTTTAACTTTCATTGGATTATATTTGCATAAACATGTTATTAATATATGTTCCAGTACTCTAAAATATTGATATGTCTTGGTGCGTCTTATTGGTAATAATTATGGTTATGTTAAATTGTCATATGCTACAAAAATAACCAACTTTATTTGTCAGTTGCCTCTTTAACCATGACTAGTCTAAGAGTTTTTGTTTTACTTGATTCATCTCAGAAAGTGTTTTTTTTAAACTGGCTAAGTCCAAAGTTGTTTGCTTCTTCAAGGAAAGTCATGGAAAGGACTGACAAGTTCTTTCGAATACAGGCTTTTGATAACTTGGGAGATTATATGCCACCAGACCGAAACAAAACAAACTTCCAGGACTTTTAATTAGAAAGCTGATATGTCCATGAATATGGCTAACTCAACCTCAAACAGCATAAAAATTAATTACATGGGACTGAACTAAATTTGTTATGACTTATCTAAAACATTACTGATTCTCTTGCTTCGTTTTCCAGAGTCATGATAAGTTTTAAGTAAATAACAAGTTTGCCTGATATCTCCAGGATTTATATTGAGTTTCTCTGTTGCTGGGGCTGTAAGCATCGTCCCTCTATGCCCGGGGACTATCGTGGAAGGGGGGACGTGTGAGATTGTAAGGGCCCGTTCCTGAGGGACGGAATTAGTTTAGACCCTCTAGATCAAGGAGGGACACACATAAGCCTAAACAAATACTGAGAAACTTTGTCTTTTTGGGCCACATGGTACAGATATTCATCCAAATCATAAAAATTTCCTGTTTCCCGTAGACTTAGAGCATCCTGAGCATAATTGTTCTCAGTTATGGGGTTATGCAAAAGGAGATATAGCAAGTAATTTATCAGCCACCTTAGTATAAATTACTAAAGAGACTAAATATTGTGACATAATAAAAGTCTCTAAATTCCTTAGCTTGAATGGTTAACAGTGCTTATTGTCAATGAAAAAAAAGACCAAACTCTGTAAAATAATTTTAAAGAGATTTACTCTAAGCCAAATTTGAGGACCATGACCCGGAGCCACGCCCAAGAGGCCTTGAGCAAGTGGACTCGGTGTGGCTGGGTACAATTTGGTTTTATACGTTTCAGGGAGACGGGGGTTACAGGTAAAGTCATAAATCAATACGTGGGAGGCATACATTGGTTTGGCTCAAAAAGGTGGGCCATCTCAAAGCGGAGGCTTACAGGTTATAGGTGGGTTTAAAGATTCTTTGGCTTGTAATTGGTTAAAGACATGAAGCTTTGTCTAAAGCCTTGGAATGTTTCAACATAAGGAGCTCTTTATCAGAGATAAGCCACCTGCATAGATTTGTTGCATAAATTAAGGACCTGCAGGTTTGTCTTACATACCCTTAGGCCTGTTAATGGGTTACAAAGGATGTCTCCAAGAAGGGAGGGGGAGCATGATGAGGCATGTTTGACCTCCCTCCTGCTGGCAGGCAATTCAGTTTTAGGGTGTCCCCTTGGACAGGAGGGGGTCCATTCAGTCAGCCGGTGGGTGGGGAGCTTTAAGATTTTATTTTAGTTCACACCTAGGAGTACAAAATTGCTGGATTGTATGGTCATTCTATGTTTAACCTTTTGAGAAACTACCAAACCGTCGTCCACAGTGGCTGCATTGTTTTACCTTCCTACCAGCAATGCCCAAGGGTTCCAATCTCTCCACAGTCTCAACACTTATTTTTCATATTTTTGATTATGTTGACGCCCAACCAGGTTCATATGCCCGCTGCCCAAGGGGAAGCCAATACACTGAGTTAGCAGGGTTTACAAGGCAGAGAAAGAGTCTTTATAACAAACAGTGCTAAGCAGGGAGATGGGAGAAATTTCTCAAATCCACCTCCCTGAGAATTTGGGAGACAGGGTTTTTAAGATAGTTTGGTAGGCAAAGGATTAGGCAACTAGGTTTGTTAATTAGGGCAAAATTATAGGGATGTAGAAATCATTGCCTTGTGTTGTTTCCGTCCCTGAGGTCACAGTTCCAGTTGAGTCAGTCCCTTGGTATGGGCTGCTGGCCCATTGGGTGGGTCAACCAGTCCACTAGAATGCCGGGCCTGGAAGATATCTTAAAAACTACCTTTAGGTTTCAAAAAGGTGATGTTATCTATGGAGAAAGTTAAGAATCTTTATGACCACCAGCTGCTTGTCTCCGGAGCGCCAATTACAGTTGGGCAGTTACTGTCATTATTTTTGGCTAGGCTTGTGCATTATTTTTAGCTAGGCCCTTACCACAGTTCTTGCCTTGCCGTTATTGAAGGGTGGTTTCAGTTATAGCCATCCTAGTAGGCGTAAAGTGGTATAGACTTGCATTTCTGGAATGGCTAAAGCTGCTGAGCACCTTTTCATGTGGTGATTGGCCATTTGTATATGGGGAGTCCTTGGACCCAGTTTGAAAATTAGGTTGTTTGGTTTTTTTGTTGAGTTTTAGGAGTTCTTTTTGTATTCTGGATATTGATCCCTTGTCAGATGTATAAATTGCAAATGTTTTCTCCTGTTCAGTAGGTTGTCTAGTATTCTTTGATGCACAAAAGTTCTTAATTCCAGTGAAGTCTAATTTACCTATTGCTGCCATTTTTCTTGAGCTTTTCCGTAACACCGCCCCAATAATCTGTCACCACGTGCGCCGGTGGCGTGGGGACAGACGGGATGGGGGTAACCGAGCCAGTAGTGGAGGGCGCGCCCCTGGGACCAAGGTGGGGGTGCGGACTCTGGGTGGGCGCCGAGCCGCTCAGAGCGGGGAATGGGGGGCGACCTTACCATGCCCCCCAGCCTGGGTCTCACTCCTAGTGTTAGGCCTGCTCAGCCTGGGAACCCGGAAAGTATGTATAGGACGGAATGCGTTAATGGAAAACTTAGTGATCATAAGGCTTGCGAAACAATAGCCCCAGGAGTCTGGAGAGTCCGGAGGTTGTAAATCTAACTCTGACCACACACAGTTGCGGTGACGCCGGCAGGAACCGGTTACTGTTAGAAAAATTCACCCTCCCCAAACTTCCATCCAAACCTTTTATAAAACCCACAGCTCTCCCCTTCCTGGGATGGACGCTCTTGGGTCTCCACCCATCTGCACCCAGAAGCTCAAATAAACAGCATTTTGCTACCCTGAGGCTTGGTGTGTCCCTCTCCTCCGACCTCACACTAGAAGCAGGAAGGCCTTGCAGCCCCTGGCCGGGCTGGTCTCCTGGCCGCCCCCAAATTGTTAGAAATGACCCGCGGTGTCGTGAAGAAAGTGGTCAGACACTGCCAATTGTCGCGGCAAAGCCAAACCTTTACTTCTGGTCAGAGGGGCGCCCAGGGCAGTCGGGGCAGCCTGCGCGCCGCAGGGGGTTTCTCGCCTTCCATCCTAACCAGACCTGCGGCTGTCGTCCCATGGCCGGGTTCCACCACAGTCTCGCTGTCACCCGGCTGGCTAGGGGTGTTGTCGAGACAAAGGAAGAGGAGCTAGGGGACTCTTAGGGCAGTAAATGTTTAAAGTTGGCGGGCTAGCCAGCCACGGTGAGGTTTGCCGACACTTTGGCAGGAAAGATCAAGCCAAGGTTATTTCTCCTACACCCGCCCAGGCTTTTTTGGCGAAAGCGAGCTTCGCGCGAGGGGCGCGGCGGTTGCGGGGAGTCGGAGGAGACCCCGTGAGCGGCGCGGGCGGCGCGGGGACCTCGGGCGCCGGGCAGGACTGGGGCGCCCCCCGCCGGCGCCCGGCCTCCTCAGCGCTTCGCCTTAATCCGAAGAGGAAGGTCTTCTTCCTTCCTGTGGAGAAAGCGGAGGGGAACGCACGTACCCTTCGGGGGGTTTTCCTAACGTCTGCGGTTCAAGGGCCGCTTCGGGGTCGAAGATTCTAAGGGACATCTCCCCTTGCCGCCTTAGAAAGTCTCACGGAGCCTTCGCTTGGTCACGGAAAAGTTAGATCTGGCACTTTGGAATGGGGCTTCCGTCTGTACAGAAAACAGAATGGCGTTTACAAATTATTTCGTTTGTGATTTGATTCTTTGGAACCTCTGCTTCTTAAACCACCTGGAAGATCCTCAGAGTCAACTCTGAGAACCAGGTTCAGGCATGGCCGGGATCAGGATGGGTCGGTTTGTTTTCTTTTGAATAATGCCACCAGGGGCATCCCGGGTTGCTGGTTATTCTAGAACTATGTCCATGTTGGAAATTAAAGTTCATCAAAGTAAGGAGGGCGGAAAGAAACTTCGGGATGTGACCCATTTAGTGAGAAGACTCATCACTTAGAAGGGCATACTAATTTGTTGATTGATAAAGGGCTTGGTAGAAATAGATTTTATATTCTTTCTTGATCTCGTAACATTTATTCTTCAGAAGTTCCAACCTAAACCCTTTCTATTAAATTTAGAACAGTACTTCTTGTTGCTTTCGGAAATTTCCCTTTAACTTCTACATGATAAATTTTCAAATAGTTGAAGACAGTTATTAATTAAATCTGTGTCAGTTATCTTTCCTCCAGGTTAAATAATAACAATCTTTAGCCTACCTTTATATGACCCCATTTCCTCTCTTTCTCTGTGTAGTTCCTTTAGTATTCTTCTTCAAACATAAAACAGAATGCAATAGTATATAATGATTATATTATATAATAATAACAATACTCACAAAGAATACGCAACTTAAGCATCGCAAATGTCATCTCCATACATTCATATCCTTAGGGTGGGATGTTGGCTCATATTGAAGGAATTCATAGCTCTAAGTTTTGGACTGTATATGAAAATACCCAGCCCTACTACGCCCCACCATCCCCCATTCCACCCCCAGGGTCAGCTTGAAAACAGATTGGATGTTGGTTACAGAGCCGTGTCCCAAACCTGTCTTCAGGCCAACCAACTTCTTCAGTTGATATAAAACTTTGCTTTCCTACCTTGGGATTTTACTGGGACAGTAAAGCAAATACTGTGAGCTCTACCCAAAGGGGTCTTAGATTTTTATGCTTTAGGTACATAGTTATAGAGTCACTGAAGTTTGTTACACCAAACAAACAAACAAAAGTTATACCCTCATCTGTCCGGCACATTCTGGTGGGTTTTAGTTCATTGCTGACTCGTGGCAGGGCACACCCCACTCAGTCTCTGAATCAGCCCTTCCGTGCCTCAGTTTCAAAGAAAAACATCTGTGCATCTGCCCTTTACCTGAGAAAGTTTCCTGAGTTGAGCATCCTTAAAAGCAAACATGAGACTGGGCGCGGTGGCTCACGCCTGTAATCCTAACACTCTGGGAGGCCGAGGTGGGCGGATCGTCCTGAGCTCAGGAGTTCAAGACCAGCCTGAGCAAGAGCGAGACCCCGTCTCTACCAAAAATAGAAAGAAATTAATTGGACAGCTAAAAATATATATAGAAAAGATTAGCCGGGCATGGTGGCGCATGCCTGTAGTCCCAGCCACTCGGGAGGCTGAGACAGTAGGATTGCTTGAGCCCAGGAGTTTGAGGTTGCTGTGAGCTAGGCTGACGCCACGGCACTCTAGCCTGGGCGACAGAGTGAGAGTCTGGCTCAAAAAAAAAAAGAATAGAGACTGTCACTTCTTTCGTTACTGTATCCTCAGCACCTCAGACCATGCCTGCCACGGATTGGTGCTTAGTAAATAATTGTTTGCTGCAGTCATATTGAATGTGGGAAAAGCTACAGCAGATAGAGAATGTATCACTGCCCCCAAATAACCCAGGAATGCTGACAGTGTATCGTTTGCCGATTTCATGGATTTATATAAAAGGCATTTTGTGTTTTGAGCGTGTTTATTCCCATGGCAAATAGTGACTGAGTACCTGCTGTGGAGAGGCAGACTGGAGTCAGACAGCCCAGGCTGAGTGCCTCTGCTGCTACCTCCCGCGTAACCTCAGACAAGTCCTTTACCACTCTGTCTCTCAGTTTTCTCATCTGTAAAGTGGGCATATTAATCATACATGCTTTGTGTGTTTGTTGTGAGAATTAAATAAGGTATGTGGAGCACTTAGAACCGTGCCTGGCATGCAGTGAGAGTTGGCCAATATTATTGTGACTCTGCAAGAGACAGTTCCTAGGGGAGTCTCTTATGAAGGCCATCACCAATTCTTATGTCATCTTGAAGAGCCAAGCAGCACTCAGCTGTGCCTCTCTGCCCATCCCAGCCTCATCCGGGCTACCCCACATGATGTGAGCGCTCGTGTCGGTGTGTCCCAGTGGCCTCCCTGTCGCCAGGGCCCCTTCCAGCACATTCTTCACTCAGCAGCCAGAGTGACCCTCAGCATGTGACATGTCCACACTCCTGCTGGCAGCACTCAAGACCTCTGGGATCCTCTTGTGCTATTGCTCTCTTGCTCACCACCATGCAGTTTGACAGGATTTGTGTTTTTGGGTGTTTCATTTCCATCTCTTCAATGAGGCCCGAGGAACGCCAGCCTCCTTCCCTCTCAAGGGCCCTGATGGTCCTCCCAGCTTCCCGGCCCGGCTCCCCACGTCTTCAGGTTTGGCTGCTGGGGAGGCCTTCCCTTTCCATCCACAGATGCCCACAGCACCTGACATTTCCTAGTGACACATCTCTCTGCTGTTTGTCTCTTCCACTAAACCAGCAGTTCCTGAGCATTTTGACCTCAGGACCCTTTTGCACTTGAAAAATTAAAGACCCCAACGAGCTTTGGTTTATGTGCATTACATCTATCGATATTAAAGCTGAGAAATTAAAATAATATGCATTCATGCACTTGAAAATAACAATAACAAGGTAATAGGTAATAATATTAATAGCATATCAATAATAATTGTTAATATTAATAGTTATAATTAATATTTAATAATAATATTAATGGTAATGATAATATTACCTATTAACATAAATAGCATGGTTTTATGAGAAATAACTATTTTCCAAACAAAAATCATGTAGCGAGAGTGGCATTGTTTTACATTCTTATACATCTCTTTTTAAATTTTTTTTTTTAGAGATGAGATCTCACTATGTTGCCCAGGCTGGTCTCAAATTCGTGCCGTCAAGCAATGCTGCCTCAGCCTCCCAAAGTGCTGGGGTTAGAGGCGTGAGCCACTGTGCCTGGCTTACATTTTTGTAAATCTCTTTAATGTCTGATTCTGGAGACACAAAGTTGATATAAGACTTATTACCTGTCAGTACCTTTGCTTGTAGTTTTTTAAAAATTGTGACGAAATATACATATGATAAAATTTACCAGTTTAACTGTTTTTAAGTATACAGTTAGTACATTTTAAGTATACAGTTAAGTACATTCACATTGTTGTGCAACCATCACCACCATCCATCCCCAGAACTTTTTCATCTTCCCGAACTGAGACTCTGTCCCCGTTAAACACTAATGCCCCATCCCCCCACCCCTCCTTTGCACGTAGACATGACCAAATAATAGAAGTGGTAAAAGAAAACTATTTCTCTACTTACAACATTTATGACACCCCCGACACGTGTAGGATTTTTCCACACCAACCAATTCTCCAACTCTCTGGATACTAACTGGGTGTCCTACAATTCAATTCTGACACCAGCTACCTGGAGTTAGCACAGACCCCACAGGTTAGGGGCTGAGTCCCACAAGACTGCCCCTACTGCAGACCCTAGCCAACTATTGAGTGCCCAGGTACCCACACGTCTGTCTAATTGGCTAGAAATTGGGGGTTCCCACAATCCCTTCTCAGGTTCAATAATTTGCTATAATGGCTCACAGAACTCAGGTGAGCATTTTCTGTACATTTCCCAGTTTATTATAAAGTATACGAATGAACAGCCAAATGAAGAAGTACATAGGGTCAGGTCCTAAAGGGTCACAAGTGCAGGGGCTGCTGTCCCTGTGGAGTTAGGATGTGTCACCCTCATGGCACATGCATGGATTTACCAACCCAGAAACTCTCTGAACCCCATAGAGATTTTTATGGGGGTTTCATCACATAGGCCTGCTGGATTATTAACTTGATCTCCGGCTCCTTGTGTCTCTCCAGAGGATGCGGTGGGGAGGACTGAAAGTTTCAAACTTCTAATCACAGCTTGGTCTTTCTGGCGCCCAATCCCCTAAAGCTACCCAGGAACCCATCAAGAGTCATCTCATTAGGAAAAAAGATGCTCCTGTCATCTGGGAAATTCCAAGGGATTTAGGAAACTCCGTACCCATTAAACAATAACTCTGTGTAAGACACTCATATCACCCCCATTACTCAGGAAATTCCAAGGGATTTAAGAGCTCTGTGAAAGATGATCCTATCCTCTCTATGCAGTAATTATTTCTTCTCTTTAGTGTGGATTTTTCAGATACCTGCTGTTGGCATCACTGAAGGCAAACATTTTGAATGCCTTCTGTGTGAAGCTGGCACACAAGTGCACACACATTCTCAGTCCTCAGGGAGCTCACAGTTTTAGCTAGATGAAAACGTAAGATGAAATGCAATATATATGAAAGTGTGCATTCATTCACAAAATGTGCCTCTGTGTTTCACTGATTGCAAAATGCATATTTTTCACGTTAGAATCTCTTAAATTGGGATGAATTTTACTATCAATGGATATCATAGTTTAATCATTGGAGTTTTTTCTTTCTTAGTGGAACATACGCTAACGGTGTATCTCACATGTAGGGGAATACAGCATGTGTCAGGTACCGTTCAAAGTGCTGGGGATATAGCCGTGATCAAAACAGGTGAATAGAACAGTGAGTTGCATGCAGCAGGCACTCACTAAATATTTGTTCCTTCCTTCTTTTAAAAACTGGCAAACATGTGCCTAATGCCTTTGCACATAGCTGTTCACTCCACTGGCAACTCAGAGGGTGCTGAGAGCATTAGCAATCTGAATGCCAATGGAATAAGGTGTTCATTGTCTTCTGTTGAAAAGTAATGATAGCTTTTATTTGATCAGCACTTTACAGTTTACATAGCATTTCTACACACATAATTTAACAAATATTTACCAAGTGAGTAAATTTTCTTATTAGATCACAGCATTCTTTGAGACAGGCTAGCAGAACTGCATTATCCTCTGCTGGGAGGAAGGCCCAGGAAGGTAAAGGACTTCCCCAAGGTCACCCAGCTCTTCAAGGGCAGACCCAGGATGATAACCCAGGTCTCTGAGTCTTGTACGGACACACCCACAGTCCAGCTCCTTCAAAGCGTCTTTGTGAAGAGGTATCTCCTGTGTCTGACCAGTAAACATGCAAGACGTCTTAGCTTTCCGTCCCTTTTTAATTGAGGATTCATTCTAAGATACCATCCAACTTTGACCAAAGTAGAAGAAAGTTCAAAGGTGAAAGCTACTGTCTTTGGGGTTTTAAGATAGGAGGCTTTCACAGTGTTTATTCATAAAGTAAATATTATCCCTCAACGGTAACTAATTTTTATGGAAAGGGAAATGGGGTCGAAGAGAGTGATACCAAGAAACATTCAAAGGGCATCCTGGAAGCTGAATATCCAGCCAGGTTCTGCGTGGTTCCCAGTGTCTGAAGACATTTCACTGATAAGGTTTTGTCTGCTCCACTAAATATTAATTGGAGGTTGAAAGCGAAAGTGAATAATGTATTGTGGCCCTTGGAAGTCTGCATTAGTCCCACTGAATCCCTTAGTGCCCAGGAATGCCCCAGATGCCTTTGACACCCTAGATTTGGAGCCAAATGACCTGGGCTCTGATTTTGCCTCTGCTACTGTTAAGCTGTGTGTCTATGGAAAAAATCACTTAGTACCTCTAAGGCTTATACTATTAATTTATAAATTGGGAATACTTCCGTGCTGTCCACGTGATAGAACGACTTTGGGAATCAAACGAGATACCGGACTGCAAGTGCTCTGCGAGGTAGCA
Organism: Indri indri; assembly: GCA_004363605.1. Lineage (NCBI taxonomy): Eukaryota > Metazoa > Chordata > Mammalia > Primates > Indriidae > Indri > Indri indri. The sequence continues at coordinate 24,804 of RJWJ010021390.1, forward strand.
AAGCCAGGCAGGAGGGGAGCTGAGCCTGTGGGCTCTGGCTGCCAGTGTGTGTTCCGGTCGTGACCGCCACTTAGCTCCGTGTGGCCTTTGGCAGATCATTCTCTTCTCCGATTCATCAGTACGGTGGGGTCATTGTGGGGCTCAGTGAGATGCTGTGGTATGTGTGTGGCCAGGATTCTTTAGATTGCAAGTCCGAAACCAAATTCAGGCTGGGCGAGGTGGCTCACATCTGTAATCCTGGCACTCTGGGAGGTTGAGGCAGGAGGATCGCTTGAGCCCAGGAATTTGAGGTTGCTGTGAGCTAGGCTGATGTCATGGCACTCTAGCCCAGGAGACAGAGCGAGACTCTGTCTCAAAAAAACAAAAACAAATTCAGACCAGCAAGACAAAGGGGTGTGTGTGTGTGTGTGTGTGTGTGTGTGTGTGTGTGTATTTATTGGATGGTATATTGGGGACATCCAATGGTGGACTTTTGGGGCACAGCTGGAACCAGGGGCTCCCTGTGTTATGGATTCATTCTGTCCCACAGCTGGTGGCTGCCTCTATGCAGTTAAGCAAGATGGCTCTAGTAGCCCCAACTCCATATTCTCCCAGAGTAGCACCCCATCCCTTGCCCCATCCCTGAAGCCTGGGAAAAAAATGGAGAACTCTGACTGGCTGTTCTATATCACATGCCCGCCCCAGGGAGGAGGCTCGGGGACTAACAAACAAAAGGACCATACAGAATGGGGACTGAGTTCCCCAAAGGAAACAGAAGGGGATGGAAAGTTCCTCCTAGCAGCAGAAACCAGCTCCCAGGCCACCCCAGCGTGAAAACCCTGAGCGCCTGTGCCAGGCACCTACTTAGCAAGCAAAAAGTAGTGTTATCACATTACTACTGCCCTTGGCAGCATCTTCTTTGTAATATTATTGTGTAAACAATTGTTTAACAAAAATCCCACACGTTATAATTCTACTACCCTAACAGATCCGCTGTTTTTATTTCTTCTTATACCTTCAGGATACCCTTGGTTTTCCCTCTCCTTAAAAGAGAGAGAGATGGGGATTGCAAAACAGCTGTGTAACTTTCTGAGAGGGTAAAACGCCGGGCTGCGCTAGGGCTCCATTCACCTTCCTGTGCGCTTGTCGTTGCTGCTTTTATGTTGCACACTTGTAACCTGTTAATTTCCCAGGGAAGGGCTTGGCCTCCTAGGCCTGGGGGAAGATGAAGGGCTGATCAGTAGGACCCATCCTGGAAGAGAGGCTCCCGTGGCCAGAACAGGCCCTGGGGGCATAGAGGGTGGGGGGAGATGGGAGACACCCCAGAGCACCATGGAGGTAGGAGGCAGAAAGAGTTTGAATTCTGCACATTCTGAGGGCGCAGCTGGGACCCATCCACGATGGAGACATCTGAGATGGGCCTTGGAGGATGTGTGGAGCCTAAACACACGAGCAAGGAGGGTGGGATGGCCTGGGTAGCGGAACAGGAGCAGAGGCGGGAAGGCAGGAACACACAAGGATGATTTTGAGACCTTGGGCTGACTCGGGTGGCTTTACTGGCCCTGGCCACCCCAACCAGTCTCTGTGGTCAGGGGTAAGCTCCTGGGCTTGGCCCAACTCAGGCCAGGGGTCTTTGGGCAGAATCCTCAGCCATAAGCGGGGGTTGGGTGGGAGCGGGTGGGTGCGACAGAGAAAGCTGTTGTAAGGACCCGAGCCCTGGGAGCTGCCACCCCAATCTGTGTCTGCTCTGGGGAGCTACTGGGTATTTGCAAACAGAGCAGGGACAAGATCACAATCAGGCTTGGGAGGATTCATCCAAATGAACCACCAGAGATGAGTTAGGAAGCTAGGAAGCTTCTGCGGTATTCCAGGGCAAGGTAAGCGGACCTGAGTTGGGGGAGGGGTGGCAGGAGAAAGGGAAGGAGGATCCACCGGACGTTGCTGAGAAGGTTCTGGTTGAGGCAGCTGATGAGATGCAGGAGGCAGAGAGAGGAGAGTCAGAGAAGTTCTAGGTTTTCCAGCAAGGAAGAAGGCTGGTGTCGTTGGCAGAAATTGGCCCCGTAGGGGTGGGCGCCAGACAGTACCGAGCACTCAGGGTTGGACAGAGGGAGGCTGGGCTCGCCCCCCATGCTCCGGCGAGCTGCACTAACGACGTCTGTTCAAGCACTCTGCATGACTCGGGGGTAGGGCAGGGCATGCGCTGTAACCTTTAAAATGTGCAGTCTTTTTAATGGGTGCCAGACTGCAGACGGGTGATCTGACCTGAGTCTGCGGTGCGTGGTGAACACCTCAGAGCTTCCTTCTCGTCCTTTCTTTATTGCTTCCTTCCTGCTCATCCCTGCTCATCCCAGGAATGTTTTTTTTCTTTTTATGCTTTCCTTTAGCTTTCGCTTCTTCCTCAGACTTTCTCCATCTTTCTGACTCTCCTCAAGTGGATCTGTTTCTCTCTCTTTTTTTTTTTGAGACAGGGTCTCGCTCTGTTCACCCGGGCTAGAGCTCAGTGGCATCAGCGTAGCTCACTGCAGCCTCCAACTCCTGACTCAAGTGATCCTCCTGCCTCAGCCTCCTGAGTGGCTGGGATATAGGTGTGCACCACCACGCCCAGTTAATTTTTAATTTTTTGTAGATTTGGGGGTCTTGCTCTGTTGCCCAGGCTGGTCTTAAACTCCTGGCCTCAAGCAGTCCTCCCACCTTGGCCTCCCAAAGTGCCGGGATTACAGGCGTGAGTGAACGTACCTGGCCTTTCTCCTTTTTAGCTGGGAAGGACGGCAGGAAGCAGAACAAGAACTGGCCCAGAGCCTTCTGAGGCTGTGGGCAGGTCCTGGATTCCTGGGGCTTCACGCCCAGTGCCCAGGAAAGTGGGTCAGGTACCCAGTGACCTGGAAGGTGTTCCTCCTCAATACTCGTGGACAACACTGTCCTACTCACTGGTGGATGTTTTCAGCAAATCAGATTGTGAGTGTAAACTATTAAATGAGACACTGATGGGAGTTCTGAAATAGGTTATCATATCTAATAACATATTCAGATCCAACCTTTTATCTTAAAATAGATTATATGTATCTTCCCTGATTCAATGCCAACAATTTTTGCAAAAGTTTTGGTCATTTTGAGAGGCTAGCATAATTCTTTTTTTTTTTT
>RJWJ010021391.1:0-27936 GCA_004363605.1 Indri indri
AAAAAAGTAAGTACATAAACTTTGTATGTCACAGCTTCAATCACCTATTATTAAGATAATAATAAAAATGCTTTATATTGTTACCTTAATTCTCACATTTAAATATTCATTTGTTATTTAGGTTTTTTGTTTTGTTTTGGTCAGCTAGGTTTTTTTTAATTAACACATCCTTCATATTATCAAGAAATAAGTTAAAAAGTGACAGAGGCAGAAGATAGGGAATGGTCCTACATAAGACAAACTTTTAAGTCTGTAATAATTGCTATGGAAAGATGCCAAATGTTTACTAACCTGCGTTTGAACTCACAGCTACAGTGGTTAATTATTTTACAAACAGATTTTAGAAATTCAGCATAGCTTCACTTAAGACAATTTTGTAAGTTAAATCTTAACGTAAAGTTAAATTTTAAAGGGTTGATTTGGGCAGCTGAGCAGATTCAGCTATAGCATTTGACTTTTGCTACTTAGCAAATAATAACGCTAGTTAAGGAAGGAGAATTTCATAATGAATGGAGGGGATGGTCTAGTAAATCACTGGACAACTTTAGTCATAATTGCTTGCTCCCTCAAGGCATATCTGAAAACAAGAAAGAACAAGAAAATAGATAGGAACACCCTTTCAGAAGAGTAAAACATCCGAATGAAGCAAACTTTACTATTTGGCTTAGAAGACAAAATTTCCAAGTCAGGGAATATTACTCATGCTTAAACAATAGATTTCAGTTCCTTTTCATTTTATAGTTGAGTATGATTGTGTCTCTGCAAGTTGATATCCAAAGCTAAGGGTCAATGTCTCCATTTTTTTATTTTAAGTTTTATCTCTCCTGGTTCTATGAAATGGGTATCATAGCAACACCCATGCTTGGGCAAGGGAAAAGTGATAATTACTTTAAGTAATGTTGGTTGACCAGGATGTAGACATAGAACAGTTTTGAGACCGTAAAGGAAAACACACTGAAAGAAAACAAAAGAACCAATGTGAGTGAAAAACATCTCCCCATACCCAAACTTCCTGTGCAGAAATCTTAGAAATTTAAATCTGGAAACATATTGTTGGAAATTTTTTTAACGACCTTTGTATACACAGCCTCCATGCTATGAAAGATTGCGCTAAGGGACCACATTATTGCTATTAGTACTACTTAATTCCTCGTGTATGTTAAATTCGTATAAAATGGTTTGAAGATGAGATCGATGCCTCAGAAATTCCAGGGTGCTAGAGCACAATACCATACATGGTGTGGTTTAAACGATGAACGTTTATTTCTCATAGTTCTGAAGGCTGAGAAGTCCAAAATCAAGGTGCTGGTAGATTCGCTATCTGGTGAGGGCTCTCTTCCCGGTTTTTAATGGCTGTCTTCTTCCTGTGTCATCACATGGTAGAGAGAGAGAAAATAATCTATCTCATGTCTCTTCTTATAAAGGCACTAATCCCATTCTCATGACCTAATCGCCCCCCAAAGTCCCCACCTCCTGATACCATTATATTGACGGTGATGATTTCAACATATGAATTTCGGGAGGGCACAAACATTCAGTCCACCACAATAGATTCACAAGCATTAAAATTTATAATAATACTCACAATCACCAAAGGGATGTTATGAGATAATAATGATGACATGAAAAAAAAATGTTTGGAGGGTTGCCTTGGTGTCAGTAAATAGAATCAGGCTTTCAGATTCATGACCTTCAACTACAATGTTATTCAAAGAAAACAACGTGTCTAGTTCAATAGAAACATGGAAAAATGGGACATCATGGCAGATAAAGTATTTTCTTACACTTGAAAAAAATCTGTAAAGAATCTTAACAACATATTGCTTATATCAATGGAATTGTATATCCTTATAGAATAAAAAGTTAATGGATTTGTTTTTGTTGAACCATCTATAGAATAACAACCACTTTGTTATGTATACATATTTCACGATTCTTCTCTCAATATCAGTAATGTTTTAAAATGCATTATACGAAACAATAATTAGGGTAATTGTCTGGAATTAAAAAATTATGTCTACATTAAAAATGCAAATAATTTGCGATAGTGGGAAGCAAATAAGCATGTTTTCCATTTTAATTATTTTCTCCCACTTTTGCATACAGTGCTTTGATATGATCAAATGAAATTATAATTTTCTTTCAAATAAAACCCCTAGGCAGCCATTTAATGTATTTTTCAAATAATTAGTTAATTATGTGTTTCTCTCTCTGTCCTTTCTCCCTATTCATTTGTGATGATGGAATGGTTAAGTAGCATGTAGGTGGTCCCAGGGAACTCACTTCTATTGCACTTGAATCTACATTTCTCAACAAAATTCACACTACTTATCCATTCTAAATCATCCCTCAGCCCTAATCAGTTTCAGTCAGCTTATTTAACTGAACAATGCTTTACATCTGGGCCTGCTATAGAATATTCTTATAGTTAAATATACAGATAAGGATCAAATTGAAAGAAAAACAGTGTAGCAGTCTTTAAAATAATGTATGTTTATGTCAGGGAACATGGAAATTGCCAAAGTTCGTGAGACTATAAAATATCTAAAGATAATTAAATTTCAGAATCTCATCCTCCGTTTACATGCATCTTTAAATCTGATCCTTGTGAGAATTCATCTGCCAAACCTTTCTCACCTATCCATTCACAGTTGTTCCTATCATACATCTCTCACATATTCAGAACCTTACCTGGGAATAAACATTCTGGTATAACAAACAAAACAGATATTTTAAAATGCAGTACTTAGTTTATGAAATATCTCTTATCAAGTTAAGAGATATACGCAATAAAGTTTTATTTGTAATAAATATTTATCAAAATAAAAAATTTATACCTATAGACATCATTTTGATAATTATATACTAATAATAATTTCATTAAAAATGTCAATTGAGAGGAAATTATTTAAAACTCAATCACTCAAGAATCAGAAAATTATTAGCAACCTTGCAGCCCTCTTTGTGCCTCTTTCCTGTCACTAACTCCATCTACCACAATATAAGCCCTATCTTGACTTTTAGCACCAAAGATGAGATTTTTCTGTCTTGAACAATTAGTAGATTCACATAGAACACTTGGGTCTGGCACTTTTATCAACATTTTGCTCATGAGACTTTTCCGTATTATTTTATGTAAAGTTTGTTCATTCTAATTGCTAAATCATATTCTATTATATAACAACTTCATTCTGAAGTGGAACAACTGGCTAATTTTCAGGGTATTTTTTTTTTTTTTCAGAATATCTTGGGAGTACAGATGTTTGCTTACATGAATTGCTTTTACACAGTTTGAGTCAAAGTTGTAAGTGTGCCTGCCACCCATATAGTGTGCATTGTACCCATTAGCTATGAATTTGCCCATTCTCTCCTCCCCCCTCCCACCCACTTGATTTCTGATGCATGTTATTTCCAAGTGTGCACATAAGTGTTGCTCAATTAGTTCCAATCTAATGGTGAGTACATGTGGTATTTGTTTTTCCATTGTTGTGATACTTCACTTAGAAGAATGATCTCCAGTTCCATCCAGGTTAAGACAAGAGGTATTAGTTCACCATTTTTTTTCTTCTTCTTTTTTTTTTTAATGGCTGAGTAGTACTGCTAGGTACACATACACCACATTTTATTAATCCACTCATGTATTGATGGGCAATTGGGTTGTTTCCATATCTTTGCAATTGTGAATTGTGCTGCTATAAACATTTGAGTGCAGGTGTCTTTTTTAATAAAATGTCTTTTTTTCCTTTGGGTAAATACCCAGTTGTGAGATTGCTGGATCAAATGGTAGGTCTAACATACATGCCTTCTTGTAAACATATGACGCAGTGCTGTTACTGGAAATGAAATTGCTTAGTCATAAGATCCCCATATGTTTACTTTTTCAAATTTATTCTACCAATTTCACTGCCAGCAGTAGACTATGGTATTTTAAGCAGTTTGAGAGCACCTTAACATTTTGCTCTGTGTCTTTTTGATATGTTAGACATTCTGGTGGGTACATGGTAACATTTGTATCTCTTCCTTTCTAAATCATATGCCTTTTATTTTTAAAAAGTTCTCGTGATGTTACATTGTATTGTCTTGCATTATACTGCATCGTACTAGTGGTCTGGCAGGGTTTTTCTTGGTCTTTGTTCAGGTGTGGCCAGTCCAGTGTAGAATGTTCTATAGTAATCACAGTATCAGGCATCCTTGTCTCATTCAGAACTCAGAGTTAGCTTTTTCAAATTTCTCTATTTGTCATCTTTGTATTTTCGTTATAGGTTTCTGAAGTATTTCTTTCTTTTGTTTTTACTTTTTTATTGATACATAATAGGTGTACATATTTGGGGGGTATGCATCATACTGCTGGTGATAATCTGGGCGCTGGCTATTTGTTTTTGGCTTTCGGTGGCAGAGAGTGAAGGCAGATTGCTTCTACTGTGCCATTTTGGTGATGTTACTCTGTTAGGTAGATAGGATCTCTGGCTTTCTCCTCACAAGGGTTCCCTGCTTTGGTGCTATCTTGAGCAATTGCTACACCTGGGAAGAAGGATAAGGGCTGGCATTCCATTTTGGTGCTGCCCCACCCTAAATCCTGTCCCTAGCAACTACTACACCTGGGGGAGGAAATGTTTTACCAGTCTGGGAATTCTCCAGCCCAGGCGTGATAGGATTTAGAAAATAACCTAGAGTAACCTAAGCGTAATTATTATGCCATTAGCTTGAATCTGCATCGTGGGTCACACGCCACCCCCCACTCAGGCAGGCTTTAGGAAAGGGAACTCATATACACAGATGGAATTTTGAGGACACTTGTTGATCATTTGATAACATCCCACACCTCCCAAGACCCCTCCCCCAGACTGGGCTAATAAAAGGAAAGAATCTGAGAATCACTGAGACAGTGAGTCTGTCAGTCAGTCTTTATCCACTTGTGGAGACAGACCCCCCTTTTTTATTTCAGCATATTATGGGGGTGCAGATGTTTAGACAGACCCCTTTTGTTCTATAATAAAGAACTGCTCCTGTGAAACTGCTTCCTGCCTGAGGTTATTCCATCGCATTGGCTCTGCTGGTGATCTTTCCAAGCAAAGAGTCAGAGGACCAGGATAATAGTCTGCACTTGACACTTGGTGTGTCTAGTCATGCTTCAGCCAAGAGCACACCAATAATCAAGGACAACTGCCACCCTGACAACTCCACTGAAGTATTACTCTTTATTTGAAGAAAAAGATCAACCCCTATTTCTAGTTTACTTAGTGATATTATGAGTGGAGTAATTATTTATCAAGTGAATTTTCTGTATCAATTGAAATGATATGAACTCTGATTTCTGTTAATGTTATGAATTATATTGAATGTTTGTAGATGCTAAATTACTCTTGTATTTTATGAATTCACCTACTTTGTTGGATGAATTTATCCCTTTGCTTACTGCCTGATTGCTTTTGCTAATATTTGATTAATGATTATTAAATCTACTTTCACAAGAGTGATGTGATGTCTCTGTATTTTTCTTTTCTTGTAATATATTTATTTGTTGTTGGTATCAGTATTACTGTGGCCTCAAAATAATTGTTATGTGTTTCCTCTTTTTCTATTATCTGGATAGTTTTGTGTAAAATTAGAATCATTCATTTTTTAAACATTTGGAAGAATGTGAGGAAGCTATATGGACCTAAGTTTATGGGTATATTTTTGTAGGGTTTTTTAAAAATAGATTTTATTTCTTTAATAGACATCAGACTTTCAGAATATCTGTTGCTTTATTTATTTGTTTTGGTACATTGTGTTTTGTAAAATTAGCTCTTTCACAAAAATTGTTAAATTAATTGGCATAAAGTTGTTCCCGATATCCTCTATCTTTCAAAAGTCTCTGCAGAATTCTTCTAGAATTATAAAAAATGCTAAAATTATAATGTCAGATAATAAAAAATCATGTTTTGATAACAAAAACAAAACAATAAAAAATTATAAAATATTTTAAGTGAATAGTGTTTTAAAATCCTTACTAATTAGGTCATTTCTATTTGGAGAAAAGAAGAAAATAGAGTGAGGCACACACATGCAAAGTGCACACACGGAATTTGTAGTAAAGTTATCCCTGGATAATGGGAACACAAAAGTGCCTAGCATTTTTTTATTACAAAGTTTTTTCCCTACAATTTACATGGTTGCCATAAACATGAATTGCTTTCACAATGAGAAGAATGTTTCGAATCAACAAGAGGCCATAGTTTTGTCAGAATCAGCTTGAAAAGGAATTTAATTATCTAAATCATATTTATAATTATTTGCATAAATACAATGATTTTATGTATTCAAAGGGCCTACACAATGTGCAAATATACAGACTTTTACTTCGAGATTTGTTTTCAGAATATAACAACAGTATTTCTCTAAACCTTTATCTACTTCTCTAATTTTTACTTTTATTAGAAAACATATTTAACACCATTTATTTATAGTGGTATGACAAATGCATATGTTATTTCTCACAATTATAATGTATTATCATAAACAAACTGTACAGAGTTAGAAAAGATTGTACAAAAACCACTCTTTGTTCTTTATTATGAAATTCTCTATGGAGAAGAGATGATAACACAATCGGTTGCAAAATTGGGCTCTAGGCAAGTACCAGGAGATGAAAGTGGTGTAAAAGAGGAGAACTGTATACACTTCTGAGTCTATTTCAATCCACTGCAATAATATTAATGTATTATGTGGGAGTCCCTAAGACCAGAGCAGGTGCAGTGATTTACTAGAAAGAATTACAGAACTCAAAAGTTGTTATACTCAAGGTTGTGGCTTAGTATAGCAACATTAAACAAATCAAAATCAGCAGAGGGAAAGTGCATGTGGCAAAGTCTGGAGGAAACTAGATGTAAGGTTCCAAAAGTCTTCTCCCAGAGAAGGCACATAGGACACATTTAATTTTCCTAGCAAAAAGTTGTGACAACATGTGTAAAGTGTTGTCTACAGGGAAAGCTCAGTTGAGAATCAGTATCCATGGTTTTTTATTGGGGTTGGCATTGTAGGCATTCTATCTTGTGGTCAACCTACAGACCAGGATAGACTAGCACCCAAAATTTGGTTTGGCTGTCAAGACTGATAGTGACACACAAGCGCACACACACACACACACACACACACACACCCCAAAAGAGTATGAAGAGGTTTACACTTACGTAATGAGACTCTCTGAAGAAGACATCAAGGTGGATCCCAAGCAGCTCCTAGAAAGGAGACTGGCTTGGGTTTTTATGGTGATTAGGGGTTGGGGCTGGGTGAGGGGTTTTATGGTGGGTTAGAGGTTGGAGTGAGGGTGAGGGTTTCCAGAGTCAAAGAAGAGGGAGCACCCATGCTTTCTAATTATCTCGCCAGAGGTGGGGCAGAAGAATAAGAAGGAAGGATAAGGCTTAAAAACTGTCTTCACACATTAAAATACGGAATCAAACCCTTTATCGCACCCTGCTTGGCACATATAAAAATCCCAGCCTCCTAGAAATAAAGCATTCACATAAACCACAGTTTTAGAACAGTGAGCCAGTGTTATCATGGAGGAATGCTTTATGTTAGTATAAGGATCTTTTTACCCACCAAGTTCCTAGTCACCAGCCAAAGGCTAACTTGACAAGCACAACTTTGTTAGGTTAAGTGTCTCAGGCTTGCAATGCTGACTCTTTTCTTTACATGTGTACACTGAAGTTTTCGCCTATTACCTGACATCTTGGAGATCACAAGATTTTGTAGCAAGGCTTTCACAGGATATGTTTCCCAGCTTTGTAGTCCTTATGTAAAATGTAGATAATAGGACAAAAAAGTAGAGAAAACAAACAAAAACGATACTCAAATAGTGTGCCACATACAATATTTTGTCTGTCTTAGATTTTTGGTTTTTATCTGTGTCATCAACTTGTTGAACATTTTTTGTAACCTTCTGAGTTGTGTAGTGTGAATGCTGCATCCACCGACGAGGGGTTATTGTGGGAAACAGACCTACTTTATTGCCAAGGCATGATGTCTTGACAAAAACTGAACAATGAATGTGTACAACAGATTTTTGCGTGTTTCCCTCTCTGCCTTGTGTAGTTTGTATCTGTAGAGTCTTCATGTATAATCTGATTCTTTTTCATATCCTCTGCCCAAAGAGTTACTATATATATCTTTATATTTACTTATTCATATAATATTATTTCTCATATGCTTTATGGTTTTTTTTTTTTTTTTTTCTTTGAGACAGAGTCTCACCGTGTTGCCCGGGCTAGAGTGCCGTGGCGTCAGCCTAGCTCACAGCAACCTCAAACTCCTGGGCTCAAGCGATCCTTCTGCCTCAGCCTCCCAAGTAGCTGGGACTACAGGCATGTGCCACCATGCCCGGCTAATTTTCTCTATATATTTTTAGTTGTCCAATTAATTTCTTTCTATTTTTAGTAGAGATGGGGTCTCGCTCTTGCTCAGGCTGGTTTCGAACTCCTGAGCTCAAACAATCGCCCTCCTTGGCCTCCCAGAGTGCTAGGATTACAGGCGCGAGCCACCGCGCCCAGCCTGCTTTACGTTTTTGATGAAAAACTAACTAACGAAACTTTCAGAGCAAGCCACATCCAACATGAAAATAGAGTTTGGTTAACTTACATCTGTGTTTTTGGTAAGTATGTCAGTATTCTTTTAAGGTTAACACCTTTCCATTTGAATGCTATAGCTTTAAAATTTAATTATTTTTTCATATGGAAAAATCAAATTTTTTTGGTTGGAACATAGTTATAATTCTTTTAATGAATAAGAACCTGAAAATATATGCAATGTATGGCATATTTATTAAAGTAATTATCCTTTGAATACTTAGCTACAAATTTCATACCTCCTAACTGACGAGTAAAATTGAAATAGCAAACATGCTCTAATGCAATCTACAATATAATTGGCTGTCAGTAGCATTATGGATTTCAAGTAACTCCATTATTAAAACATTTACAATTTTACATAATCAGACAAATAATTTAATGAGCTTCAGATAGAAGAGTTTTTTTGTTGTTGTTGTTTTGTTTTTCCCCTACGTACAATAAAAGACTATTTACAAGTAGAAGTAATGGCCAGTTTTAATACAGGGATAGGTTAAGCACCATAAACCAGGTTGATGTGTTCAACCAAAATAAAGTAGAATGTTGTATTTTTAACATTAAAGTATGCTCCTCTTTTTTTACTATTGTGAAAGATTATCAACAAAATGGTAAAATGAAATGTTTTTATGGTTTTACCTTGTGAACTTTAATGCATTTTATATCTATCATGAAATAATATTTAACTTAATAATTAGAAATAACTTACTTAAGTTCTCTTGCTTTTATTCTGTGAGTTTTGAGAATTCAGAATACATTTTATAAACAATTTTTATTACATTTTTACTATTTATGTTGCAGGGCTATCACCTAAATCTGGGCTATTATCAATGCTAGGGGCCAGATATATTTAGGAACATCTGGAAATAAACTACATAGGCTCAAAAGAAGTCTTTTTACAGAGAAGTACAGGCCCCTCCTAGAAGAAAACTCATTGAAAGGGAAGACTAGACTAGGTTCTAAAACCTAGATTCAGTAAGAGACGCTTCAGTTTTGGATGAGAGAAATTCTGATTACAGCCTGGTGCCTGCCACTAATATATGTATGTGTGTGTGTGTGTGTGTGTGTGTGTGTGTGTGTGTGTGTGTGTATACATGTAAATTTTCTGAAACATTTTGCAGTCAAATTGGGGCTGAAATTACTGCATCACTTTAAAACTTATGCAAAACATCAGTTATATTATGACATTCTATTCCATTGTCTGGAGAACATTATAATTTAGTAAAACCTCAAGAAGAGTTCACTTGAAATCGTTATTTTAAGGCTTCAAGGCTATGATTATAGAAGGAAACAGAATTTGCATGCACACAGGTGGTAAATGAAGGAATTGTAACGGTGTGGTTTTTTTTGTTAAAAGTCCAACTGAAATATCACAGGTTTCTCAGACAGACAATTGTTGAATACTTTACAGAGGTCTGAACTCTTTCTATGGTGGGGCCAGGAATAAAACGGACTATTGTTGCTTCAGTTAACTTCATATCACCATTACTGTGTCCTGTAATTTTTATACTGTACCTACAATTACAGATGTTAAAGTTTTGTCAATTTAGAGTGATGTTCTGTTATCCCTTCTTGGTGTAGCTTTGTTCGATTGCAGGGCTGCCTTAGCACTGGGTCAAACTCAGGGTGTACTTTGTACCACCTCTGTTTTTTCTCAAAATCATTTTTATAGGAAAAAAAATCAAGTTAAATCAAGAAATGCCTTAAATAATAATAAAATGTAGAAGTTTTGTGTGTTTTTCTTATAGATCCTTTTGAGCCAACACACAGTACTTTATACACCTCTTCTTGTCAGTATTGTTATCCAAGTATCTCTTTTATCTACTAAATTATTACCTAGAGTGCTCATCTACAAACTATTGCCTACAGACCAAATCAAGCCCATGGCCTGTTTTTGTACCCATGAGCTAAGAATTGCTTTACACTTTTATAGTGCTATTAAAGGAGGAGGAGGAGGAGGAGGAGAAAGTGAGACCTGTACATAGACTACTGAGCCTAAAACATTTACTTCTTAAGTCTTTACCAAAAGAAAACTTTGTTCTTTAATCCAGAGCAGTGCTTTCAAATAACTTTCAGTAATGATGGAAATATTTCATGTCAGGGATATCTAATAGAGTATCTACTCTCCCCATGAGTACACTTAGCAATTTAATGTTACCGAAGGACTGAAACTTCATTGTTATTTTATTTTAAATAATGTACACTTAAATGTATAGTAAAGGCTACACGTGACAAGTGGCTACCAAATTGCACAGCACGGAAGAACGTAAGCATAGAGTCCTTTGGATACTTTAAAGCAGGGCTTATTAAACTTTAATGTGGATGTGAATTACCCGGGGTCTTGCTAAAGTAAGAATTTAAATTCAATAGATTTAGGATGAAACCTGAGATTCTGTGTTTCTTTGGAAGTCCCCAGGTAATGTTGCTAATGCTGTGCTCAGATCATACTTTGAGGAGAAACGCAGAATATCTTGAGCCTACTGAGTAACAAATGTTTGAATAAATGATTTTAGAAATGTCATTTTCAAGAATTATTATAAAAGGAATCAAAAAGTGATGACTGTGGGTGATTTATAGCCATATGTATCCACTCACGTCTGTCTTAGCACTGACTGCCAAGTCATCTGTCACCCTACCATTTGCTTCCTAAAGTGAGGATATCTGAGAGTGTACTGGACTCCAAAGATTATTTTCCAGGAACGTAGGAATGATTTGGGGGTGTGTGTGTGTGTGTGCATGTTTGTGTTTACATGTATGTGATTGACAATGGTATAACTATTCACTAATTGTGTTCTATTATAATCAACAATCATGATAGACTATGTCATATGCCATGAGCTCTAAAACTAATTTAATTTAGCACATCCTGCATTTGTAAATAGAAGGGATATTTAAAATAATGAAAACTTAGTGAGACATAGTGATTAAGGGCATGAACTCTGGAACCAAATTGACTGGATGCCTCCCAGGCACTGCCATTAACATCTTCATAATGTTGATTATATCACTTAATGTCTTTGTAGATACAACATCATCTCTAAAAGTAGGGGAATAGTAGTATATATTAACACAACGTTGTTATGGAAATTACACGAGTTAACACAGATGAGTACAAAGATTTGAGCCAGTCAATATTTGCTAGTTATTTTGGGGCAATAAACATGTATATATTACCTAACTATATAAATTATCCAGTGATTAGAGTAAGATCTGCTTAGATATGAGGATAAATGGTTAGTAGTACAGGCAATATGATTATATCTGTGATCCAAATATGTTATTCTAATATAACATAAAACTGAGAAGATAGTGTTAGGTATAATAGTATTAGATCAAATTAAAATTCTATTTCAACTTATAGAGAAAAATATCCTAAAACCAGTGTATATTAGTCTTTAATTATTATAGAGGTTAAAATGTCTTTTTTGCTATTTGATACTTAGCTTCATGGATGACAATTTTAGGAATATAGATTTTTTTTTAATTTCACACATTCTTAATAATATAATGTAGATAGTAGTAAGACTCGTAGAAGCAAGGAATTATAAGTGCATCAAAAATATTTTATTACAGATTTGGAGACTTTTAAGCTTTCAAATTATACCTAGGTAGA
Source organism: Indri indri (assembly GCA_004363605.1). NCBI lineage: Eukaryota > Metazoa > Chordata > Mammalia > Primates > Indriidae > Indri > Indri indri. The sequence goes on from RJWJ010021391.1 coordinate 12,217, forward strand.
TAATTATAGAGGGTAATGAAGCAGACCTTTTTTTCACAGGTTAGGAAACAAATCTTAGAGAGATTGCAACTGAATACTCTTTCTTCCTTTCTTTTATACAATGATTAAAGAAAAATAATTTAGAAAAAGTAAAGAAAAAATAGAGCATGGCTAATGGATATGAATCAGAATACTAAGGAAGAGTTGAAATTATCACTTTATGAACAAATGGCAATTTTTCTTGAAGAAGTCATGTAAAAGCCATGATAGTTGAATTTTTATATTAGAAACTGTGCCCTGATATTTTTCGCAGGCAATACCTGTATGAAAATATCTACCTGAAAAAAAATTTATGAAAATTGAATGGTAAAATTTGTATAAAACACCTATGAGAGTACAAATGAACTTTTGTTTTTAGTAAACTGTTGCCCCTCAACTTGTCTTCTTTCACTTTCTCTAATAAAGAAAAAAAATAAAAGGCTTATTTTTAGTGGCTCCAAAATTAAGGATAAACTTGCTTAAGTGGAAATTTTAAGATGAAAATTCAAGGCTTAGTATAAAAAAACATTTTCTGATGATATATATGGTCAAAAGTAGGGAAGTAGCTACTCCTGTTTAGATGTTGTTAGAGGCCAGCTAGCAATTCATCAGTGGTGAAGTTTGGTCTCATGGATTGCATACAAAGATCTCTTCTAATTCGGCTGTGCAGTAAGTCTATGTGGGAATTGACTGGCTCTTAACATTTAAAATGGATTAATAGGCCTGGCGCGGTGGCTCACGCCTGTAATCCTAGCACTCTGGGAGGCCGAGGCAGGCGGAGCATCCTGAGCGCAGGAGTTCGAGACCAGCCTGAGCAAGAGCGAGACCCCGTCTCTATCAAAAATAGAAAGAAATTAATCGGACAGGTAAAAATATATATAGAAAAAATTAGCTGGGCATGGTGGCGCATGCCTGTAGTCCCAGCTACTTGGGAGGCTGAGACAGTAGGATTGCTTGAGCCCAGGAGTTTGAGGTTGCTGTGAGCTAGGCTGATGCCACGGCACTCGCCCCAGGCAAGAGAGTGAGACTCAGTCTCAAAAAAATAAAAAATAAAAAAATAAAATGGATTAATAAAAATAAATAGTCACTCAAAGTAAAGCCTCGCTTTTAAAATGTATTTAAAATACATTGAGTAAACTTCCAGAAAAAAAAAAATACAAAATGACTGTCATAGAAATTATCAGAAAGATCTGGAGTTTCCTTAGACAAGAAGAATGCATTGCTTATCAAATAGTGGCAAATATTGTATTTTTCCCCATTTAGGGCATAATATAGATAAAATTATTTCCCCACCACCCAGAAAATGACAGAGATAAAGAGAGAATGAGCATTCTTCAGTAGCAAAGTGGTGATCGGTGATAACTTGTTTATAGTGATAACATAACTGACTACGTTAAGGAGTCTTGGTGATCACCTGAAAACTAATTTTGAAAAGAAGGTCTTCCGGAGTGTTCGTTTTTGAAAGACAAAACTCTTTCAAGCACATTAGGAGTCTAAAACAATCAAACAATATAATAACAATAACAACAGAAAGAGGTCTTATTTAAATAACACAATGATATCTAATGAAAACACTCCAGAGTAGCCAGGACCATTAGCTGTAATATATTTCACACACAAAAGCAAAATTCTATTACTCCATGGATTCTTTCTCTTTCAAATTTTATTTTAATTATGAGGGCACAATTGGAGGAGAAAACATTCCTTCCTCAATAACTTTAAAACTGGACATCTTTGTGTAACACCAATTGCATGACAATAGGGGAAGAAGAAATTGTCTTTGGTGATCAAGGTTTTCAAATGACAAAGCACAGCAGAGAGGGAGATTGACCTTTAACTTTGCAGACAGTTTCTGTAACAAACAATACATTGTAAATATTTCCCTGTATAAGATGTTATGAATGGTGCTCAGGTGGATATAAACAATATAGCACAATGATTTCTGCGGATATGTCTACAATAAAATCAGAGTGTGTCTAATTACTTTATAATTTCCAATTTCATTGTAAACATATCCACAGAAATCATTGTATTATATTTATATTAAAGTTAATCCCCCCAAAATCTCATAAGGCATGTATTATTATTCCTCTATTATGAATGGAAAAAAAAACCCTGAGATTTAGAGAGGGTATTTATCAAATCTCTCAATTAGTAACTACTAAGATTAGTTCTCTAACTTAAATATGTCCTACTCAATTTTTAAACTCTGAACAGTTTAAAAGTTCTATATGAAGAAAATGATGAGTGCTCTATAAACGTTGAAAACATTATTGGGAGATAGAAAAGAGATGACTCTAAATTTGGATGAGCTAGAAAGTTTTCATGTAAAATGAAAGGCATTACCGCCTCCTTGAAGCATGAGAATTTAAATGAGCTAAGAAGAAAAGATGAGTGGATTTAAAAGAATTTATAAAATTCACTAAAACACAAATATAGATTAAAGCAATTATTTGTCAGTTCAGTGACAACATTGACATAAGCGTGAAAACTGGGAAAAACTAATTGGGAAATAGTGTTCCCCTCGCAGACAACACAACTTAAGTACCCTCCTTCTCTATGTCCAACAAAACCACCTGCAATTATCACACAGAGATATAAAATATCTTTAAAGTTTTACCTTTCCCCTTTAGGTATTTATTCTACCTAGAAAAAAAATTGTTTATGTTATAAGATAGGATTATAGATTTATTTGTTTTCACATATCATGATGCTGACTGTAATTGGTGAGGATGAAGGTAATTATCACTATCCCTACACTAATATAATTCAGCCTTAATTATGATAACTCTATGACAAATCCTGTGGTTAAGAACAGCCCATCAATTTTGCTATTCCTCTTTAATAGTATTGTGGCCACTCTTGGTTCTTTGTATTTCCAAATGTATTTTAGAAAACATTCTCAAGTAATGTCAAAAAATGTCATTTTTGAAAATGGGATTTTCATTGATATATTCTTAAATCTATAGCCCAATTTGGAGATAACTGACATTTTTACACTTTTAGTTCTTACTTAATATGATTGTACAACATCTTTTCATTTATTTGAATTTTCATTTTTGACCAGGAACTTCACATTTTTCCACAACAATTATTTCTGAAATTATTTGAGAAAAATCACTCCAGAAATGATAGGCATTTGCTTATGTTGAGCATGTAAAAGAATTGTCTCTTGGACTAAAAATGTTATGTAATCTTGCCTTTCAAATCTACATCAGGATTTTCTTTCCTGTTCATTTCAGAATAATATGGGGGTACAAATATGTTGGCTACATGAATTGCTTTTGGACAATATGAGGCAAAGTTAAAAGTTGCCCATCACCAGATAGTGTGCATCATACCCATTAGGTGTGATTTTAACCATGCCCTCCTCCCTCCTACTACCTGCTTGATTTCCATTCAGTTTTACTTCCATATGTGCACATGTGTGCTGATCAATTAGTTCTAATTTAATAGTGAGTACATGCGGTGATTGTTTTTCCATTCTTGCAACACTTCACTTAAGGTAATGGTCTCCATTTCCATCCAGGTTGTTGCAAAAGGTATTAGTTCACCATTTTTTATGGCTAAGTAGTACTCCATGGTACACATCTACCACATTTTATTAATCTACTCATGTGTTGATGGACACTTGGGTTGATTCCATTATCTTTGCGATTGTGAAATTTGCTGCAATAAACATTCAAGAGCAAGTGTCTTTTTTAAAAAAATAGCTTCTTTGTCCTTGAGAGTACGAAGTAGTGTGATTGCTGGATCAAATGGCAAGCCTATTTTTAGTTCTTTGAGGTATCTCCATACTATTTTCCTTAGAGGTTGTACAAGTTTGCAGTCACACCAACACTGTATGAGTGTTCCTATCTCTCCGCATCCACACCGACAATTGTCTTTGCTATGCGGGGTCTTCTCTGGTTCCATACAAAGTGTAAAATTAATTTTTCTACATCTGTGAAAAATGACATTGGTATTTTGATGGAGATTTCATTGAATCTGTCAGTAACTTTAGGTAGTATAGACATTTTAACAATGTTGATTTTGCCGACCCATGAGTATGATACATTTTTCCATTTGATTACATCCTTTGTGATTTCCTTCCTCATGGATTCATAGTTCCCCTTGTAGAGGTCTTATACCTCCTTTGTTAGATATATTCCTAGGTATTTTATTTTCTTTCTTGCTATTGTGAAAGGTATTGAATCTTTGATTCGATTCTCAGTTTGACTGTTGTTGGTGTATAGAAATGCTATGGATTTGTGTACACTGATTTTGTAAACTGAGACTTTGCTGTGTTTATTTATCAATTCCAGTAGCCTCATGGAAGAATCTTTGGTGTTTTCTAAATATAAGATAATATTGTCAGCTAAAAGCAATAGTTTTATCTCTTCTTGCCCTATTTGGATAACCTTGATTTCCTTCTCTTGCTTGATTGCTCTTGCTAAGACTTCAAGCACTATGTTGAATAGAAGTGGTGACAGTGAGCAACCTTGTCTACTTCCGGTTCTAACTGGGAATGCTTTCAATTTGTCCCCATTCACTATGATGTTGGCTGCAGGTTTGTCATATATGACATTTATAATTTTAAGGTATGTTCCATCTATGCCTATTTTCTTAAGATTTCTTATCATAAAAGGGGGCAGAATTTTGTCTGATATTATTCTGCATCTATTGAGATGATCCTACGGTTTTTGTTTTTGCTTCTGTTTATGTAGTGAATCACAAATTTTGATTTACATATGTGGAATCATCTTTCCTACCCTGGGATGAAGTCTTGGTCATGGTTAATTATTACTGTTATTACTACTTGTGATGTGCAGTTAAATTCGGTTTGCCAGAATTTTATTGAGAATTTTTGGATCTGTATCCGTAAGCAATATTGGCCTGTAGTTTTCTTTTTTGTTGTTGTGTCCTTTCCTGGCTTTGGTATCAAGGTGATACTGGCTTCCTAGAACAAGTTGGGGAGGATTCCTTCCTTCTCAATGTTATGAAATAATTTCTGCACTATGGTAACAATTCTTCTTTGTGGGTCTGGTAAAATTTTCCTGTGAAATCATCTGGTCTGGACCTTTTTGTTTTTGTTGTTGGAAGATTTTTTTATTTTTGCTTCAATATTGTTACTTGATATTGGTCTGTTCAGGAGTTCTATTTCTTCCTGATTGAGCCTGGAGGGGTTGTGTGTTTCCAAGAATTTGCTCATTGCCTCAACATTTTCGAGTTTCTGTGCACAGAGATTTTTATAGTATTCAGAGATGATATTTTACATTTCAGTGGTATGAACTGTAATATCTCCTTTTTCCTTTTTGATTGAGCTTAGTAGGGTCCTTTTTATTCTGTTTATGATTGATCTATCCATTTCTATCAGTTTTTTTATCTTTTCAAAGAACTAACTTTTGTTTCATTAATCTTTTGTATAATTCTTTTGTTATTGATGTCATTTAGTTCTCCTCTGACCTTAGTTATTTCTTTTCTTCTGATGGGTTTGGGATTGGTTTGCTCTTCCTTTTCTAATTACTTGAAATAAGATGTCAGACTGCTGATTTGTGATCTTTCTGTCTTTTGGATTTAGTCATTTAAGACTATGAATTTTTCTCTTAGGACTGTTTTTGTCAAATCCCACAGATTTTGATTACTTTCGTCCCCTTTGTCATTTAGTTGGAGGAAGCTTTTGATTTCCATCTTAATTTCTTTCTTGACCCAATAGTCATTCAGCAGTAGCTTGCTTAATTTCCGTGAGTTTGTGTAGAGTCGAGTGTTTCTGTTGGAATTGATTTCTAATTTTATTCCACTGTGGTCTGAAAAGATACATGGCATAATTTCTATTTTTTTTTAATTTATTTTTTGTGGCCTAAGATGGGATCATTCTTATAGAATGTTCCATGTGCTGATGAGAAGAATTTATATTCAATAGATTTTGGGTAGAATGTTCTGTAAATGTCTGATAGGTCCATTTTGTTCTAGAATTCCATTTAGGTCCAGTTTTTCTGCTGTTTATTTTCTATTTGCAGGATATGTCCAGTTCTGTAAGTGGGGTGTTGAAGTCCCTGGCTATTAAAATGCTGCTGATTATCACTTTGTTTAGATCTAGTAGGGTTTGCTTTATGAATCTTGGGGTACCTGTGTTTTGTACATAGATATCCAGGATTTTTATGTGTTCTTGTTTGATTCCTCTCTTTACTGTAACATAATGACCATCTTTGTCTTTCTTTACTATTGTTGCTTTGAAGTCTATGTTATCTATTATGAGACTGGCTACATCAGCTTTATTTGGGTTTCATTTGCATGGAATATTGTTTTCCATCACTTCATCTTGAGTCTGAATGAGTACTTGTGGGTTAAATGTGTTTCTTGGAGACAGCAATATTTGGCTTGCATTTTTTTTATTCATTTAGCCAGCCTATGTCTCTTGAGTAGGGAATTCAAGCCATTCACATTTATTGAAATAATTGATAAATGGGGTGGATATCTGTTCATGCTGTTGAGTAGAACCTTATTGCTTTGTTTTACCTCTTGAACCACTTATGATATATGGGCTCTGAGCTTTAGCTTTTGAGTGCCTTTACACTGGTGAGTGTCTTTAGTGCTGACGGGTATGTAATGCAGATCTGAGTACTTCTGCAGACCAGGTCTGGTCTTGATAAATTTCTTTAGTGTTTGCTTGTCTGAAAAAGTTTTTATTTCTCCCTCATATAAGAGACTTAGTTTTGCAGGATACAAAATTGTAGGGTGCCATTATTCTGTTTGAGAAGACTGAGAATGGGACCCCAATCCTTTCTGGACTGTAAGGTCTTAGTTGAGAAGTCTGTGGTTAGTCTGATTGGTTTTCCTTTGTAAATTACCTGATGTTCGTATGAGCTTGTAGAAGTTTGTATAGCTTGTAGGAGTTCTTCCTTCATGTTATCTTTGGCCAGTCTGATGACTATGTGTCATGGTGACTGCCTCTTTGGGATGAATATCCCAGAAGTCCATTGAACTTCTTTGTACCTGTATATCTGAAATTTCTAGCAAGAACAGAGATGTTTTCCTTAATTATTCCCTCAAATAGGTTTTCCAATCCTTGTGTATTTTCTTATTCACCCTCAGGGATGTCTCTGATTCTTATGTTTGTCCCTTTACATAATCCCATATTTCTTGTAGGCTGTGTTCGTTCCTCCTATTTCTCTGTTCTTTGGCTTTGACTAACTTGTTTAGTTCAAAAGTATTGTCTTCAAGCTCTGAGATACTTTCTTTTGCCTGATCTAGCCTATTCTTAAGGCTTTCCACTGTGTTTTGTATTTCCTTGAATGAAATTTTCATTTCCAGAAGTTTTATTTGGTTGTTTTTTTTTTTTTAACAATTCAATTTCTTGAGTGAATTTTTCTTTCCTGTCCTATATTGTTTTCATGGTTTCTTTGTGTTTGGTTTCTGTTTTCCCTTGTACTTTGTCAAACTTCTTTATAATTCATTTTCAAAATTCTTTATTAGTAATTTTGATATTTTCATTTTGGTTGTTATCCATTGATAAGGAGATACTGTTTTCTTTTGGGGTGTCCTTTCTCTGTGATTTTTCATATTTCTGGAGTTCTATCACTGATTCCTTCTCATGTGGTCTTTCTATTGAGACCTGGGGTTCTAGGCCTGGCTTGCAGGCCTGTCTCTGGGTCCCCAAACATCAATCCCTGACCATGCTGAGGAAAGGAGTACCAGTCCTGAATTGCCTATGTGGTTTTCTAGCTGGCTTGATGAATCTCTTGGGTTATCTCTGACCTACTGTCTTCACTTCTCAACAGGGTGAAATAAGTTATGTTCTCCAGCTTAATCTCCGAGATGGTGGGTGGTACCCATGAGTACAAATAAGCCACTCCCTCTTTGCTTGAATTGGAAGGCACTGTGCTTAGCTATAGAGTTGTTCCCCCATCATTGGTTAATGTTTGTATATAAGAGCCAGCTGCCAAGATGTTCTTTTGTGCCCATTATAAGCTCTGGTCCCCCAGGTAGGGCACATGAATGCCACAAGCTTTAGGAGGGACCCTATAGCTCCCAAGGGGTTACCTGATCTCTACTCCCACTCAGGTTAGGGGAGGAGTAAACCAGATCATGGCTGGACTGCAAGAGCCTGAAAGGTTTTACAAAGCCTGGATGGGGCTCAGAGTATGCTTTTCTGGCTACTAGGGGGAGTTGTTAGTGTGAGGCTCAGGGCAAACTCTTCAAACTGTGCAGTCTGTTCCCGAGGGAGGGGTCTAAACACTTGAATGCTAAGACCCAGGGCCAGGCTCTTTCACCCCTTGTTTGCTAGTGCAGTTTCTCTTTGGGGAGGGGTGAGTGCCCTCCCTAATATCTGCTCACTGGAACACCCCAACACAGTCCCATCAGAGCAGTCCACATTAGTTCCCTCACCACTGGAGCCTGGCTCTCTAACTTCTCCCCAGTCTATGTGTCTGACCCAGGAGTGTGTGGTTCCTTGAAATCTTGACAGATAGGGGGTTCCCCAATTGCGCACCCCTGTTCCACCACAAGACCACAGTGGGAGAGTAGTAGGCCTCTGTATCTGTAGGGGCTTCAGCCAGGGACATGTTCCTGCTGGAGAGAAGCAGCCACTCACAAATGTCTTGGCATGAGCTGCATTCCCTATTGTAAGGTCCCTCCCCCCATTTAGCTGATACACTCAAGGCATTCTGTTGCCATGGGAACCAAGGCTAAGCTGTTTCTCTCTGAGTGCCACACCACTATTCAATATGGCAGTTTCTCCAGCAGGGGTGCTGGTGCGCCTGCTCACAGATCCTAAATCCTCAGCACCCCTCTGCACTCTCCCAAGGGATATGTCCTCCAGGGCCTCCTTGCCACCTAAGTCCGGGACCAAGACCTTTCCCCTGAGTCTCCCTGCACCACAATTGTAACCAGGGGGCACTGGGACTGGCCGGCCTGTCTAAGCCGCCAGTGCACAATCCCATGAAATGCTAGCAGGAGAAACCTCCCAAATTATGGGGCTGCCCCCCTCTCCAGTGCAAGCTCAGCTTTGAGGGCGCACTCACTATAGAGAAGCAGCTATTCGTGAGCTTGTCAATTCAGGATACTCTCGTGGTTGCAATGGGCGGTGTAGGGTTCATGGCTACCAGTAGGCCGGAGTTCAAATTAGTTTCTCTAATGCTATGTGTAGGGGAGGTGCAGAGGAGACAGTGTCTAGATGTAAGAAAGTCGGCATTCAGGTCTTTCATGGTATTCTCCTGTGGGGTGTACCTTATGGATACCCAAACACCTGGGGTTCACTGGTTCTCCCCACTATTCCTGTTTATTCCCTGTGCCTGGCATCGTGCAGGGTGGGAGCACCTTCAATATACTTTATGTCCCGCTGTTCACCGAAGGCGCCTAGGTTAGGGAGGGGAAACCCCTTTACCCTGTCACTGGACTCGTAGCCTCTAAGGATTTGATCAGCACCTCTGTCTTCTCCTCTCTGTCTTCTTCTTTGTCAGCTTTGCAGTTTTTCTCTGTGGGGTCCCCAGACATCTCTGTTGTCTCTCTCTGTGATCCACACCTGAGCTGCGACTCTGCTCTCTTCAGTCCAATATTTTATCTTCCAGCCAGGAAGGTCTGACGAAGAATGTCTCTAGTTGGCCAAATTGGCTCTCCTCCAGGATTTCTTTTGATTACAGCTTTTCAGGGAAGCCCTTACCAGACATCGTGGTCTAAAATGAAGAACTTTTATTACAATATTCTTGCAATGGGGAAGTCAGAAGGGTTTTAGACTCGATTCACAGCTTTCATTGAAATCATAGCCCTGTGTGATTATAGATTTATATCAGAAGGTTCTTGAAATCAATTGGAGCAGGTGTTGAGACTGTGTTCTCATCCCTTGGTGTATATCGTGTCTAGGAGAATCGAGGCTTTTCAAATTCATAATTTTTTTGTGATATTAACTCCAGGTCAAAACTGTCTCTGATTCTGGGTTCCCATGTTCTCTTTGATATTCTAGCTAATTCATTAATGAATTTTAAGAATTTTTATGAATAGTTTGCATTCTCCTAACTGCAGCATTTTTGTTTTATATATACCTAATCACCCACTTTACTATAAACATTACTAAATTTTATTTCTTTAATAGTTCATATTAATAGTTATTACCTGCCCTTCTTGAATATCTGTAATGTTATCATATAATAAGAAATATATATTTGGTATCTGTCCTCAGTTCCTGACACAGAGTTCCTAAAACTTTCTTAATTCCAGAATGGCAGGAGCATCTGTCGTAGAGTTCCTCAATTCCTTGGAATTTCCTGGGTGATATGAGCATCTTTTCTTCTAATGATGAACCATTTTGGGGCTCATGTAGAGCTTGAGGATGGTGGCTGGTTGTCAAGAGAACCAACCAAGTGATAAGAGGGTTGTAACGGTCAGCCCCACCTCATGACTTTGACATCTAGGGAGAGAAGAGGAGCTGAAGGTCGAGTTGATCACCAGTGGCTCATGATGTAGTTGTTCATACATACACCATGAAATCTTCATAAAACCTAAAAGGACAGGGTTCATGGAGTTTCTAGAAGATGACACATCCAGAGAGGATATGGAAGTTCCTTGCCCCATCCACATGCTTTACCCTATGCATCTCTTCTACCTGGCTATCCATCTGCATTGTTTGTAATAACCTTTAAAATAAATAGGTAGATGTAAGTAAAGTATTTCTCTGAGTTCTGGGTGCTTCTCTAGCAAATTGATCAAACTGTAGGAGGGTATCCTGAGAACCCCAATTTATAGCTGGCCAGTCACATGTATAGGCGATAACCTACTACTTGAAATTGGTGTCTGATGTGGGGGGCAATCTTGTGAGCCTGAACCTTCATTCTGTGGGATCTGCTACTATCTCCAGGTTGGTAGTGTCAGCACTGAGCAAAACTTTTACAAACCATGTGCTTATGAGATTGTTTGTGTTTATATACAACAAATCTATTATTCCTCTATTTACTTTCTAGGAATAACCTTAATTACTTACAAATTTCTGATATAACTGTTTAATAGTAAAGGTTGTGAGAAAACCAGAGAGATATAAGTGACTATGGAGATAAACTGATTTTTAGTAATAGAAAAAATACATATGATGTATAATATACCTACAAAGGAAATCTAAAACCAGAAACATAGTAATTATGCATTCACAGGCTAAAGTTGTCATTGTAAAAACAAACATACAGAAAAGGAGTCTATCATGCTTTTAATATTTTAAGGATAAAGCTCAGTTGAATCATCCACATACAAAATTTAAATGTGAGAGAGTAATACACTGGTTGATAATTAAAGATAAAGCCACCTCGTTTCTTACAATTTAGAAAGAAATTGTGGAGTTTACAAAGTTGGAAAATGAAGAAAATATTCTGGGTTTTAGGAATGTAAGAACAGTTATAGATCTTTCAAATCTTACACTTAGAAACTTAATAAAAATATACTTTTTGCCAGCTGTTTGCAGCTTTTCTAAATTACAAATGAGTTTTAAAAGCCATGTGCCAGATGGAGAAAGGCTCATACTTCCTAAAGTGTTAATGAAGTTTAGTTATAGCAAGTTAGACACAGGAAAAAAAATATTGGTATAAGACTGATAATGATTTTGTCGAGCCAGCAGCTGTCACAATGAACTATTCATGTGCCCATATTTGGACATGTTTCCCATATTCGTTATGATATTTATCATATAATGAAATATTGAAAAATGTTAGCTTTTGATACAAGTCGGGTTTTATGGGTGCCATTTGTTTTATAGATAATAATTCTAATATAGTGTGAAATTGTATAACTGCTATAATTCTAAGAATACGTGAATGGTTTCATGGATAAATCTTTATTTAAATTGATGAAAGAGAATTAGCATTTGAAAAATATTTAAGTATTGAAATGGAGGAGCATATACAAGGAATTTTATTCATTTTTCTGATTTCAATATGTTTTTTAAAGTATTTATGATAATATACAAACATTTTAGCAATAAAAGAAGTTGCTATTACACAAAAGTAGAAAATCAGCCATTAACAATATTGATAAATCCTGGAGCTCAAATTACTTCTCATTTTAATGTTACAAAAAGTTGCCTTCACAAATACAGTATCTCCTCGTCTTAAAAATCAGTAGGGAAAAATGTTCTCCTGAAACAGAAAATGGTCTCCAGTGAAATATGGCAACCTCTTGAGTTCATATACTGTATCAATCAAATACATGAGAGTATTTTCCAAAAGTAAGAGTGTTGTAAGATGAGCAACAATGTTGTCAAAGCCTGGCACACTTACCAGAATATTGTTAAAATGTATGTGATATTTAAATGGGATGCTCTTCTCTTCCTCAAATGTGAAGGGAAAGGATGTTGTCCAAATCGGCTCCGTATCCTCTTTTAGTTAGACATGTTAAATGGAAATTTTAGAATTATTTAAATCACTGATATGCTTAATTTAAAATAATATTGGTTCCTTGTGGGATATCCAGAAATTTCAGTTTTAAATAATGATATATTAGATACAGGTGTAAGAGAACCTATGCATTTATTGTTTAATAGTCCAGTAGTATTTGTGAGAAAAGTTAGTGGATCCTGCGGCTTAACTATAGGACATAAAGTACTGACTAATGTGGTACCTACAATAGTGTCAACTGTTCCTGATATGGTGCTAACAATTCATGTTGTAAAAGAAGATTATTATTTTTGATGTATTTAATTAATACTTCCCTTTTAATTTCTATTTCAAAAAAGAGCCAATGTCCATGTGAGAGGAAAAGAAATATGCATTTATTATTCTTCCCCAGGGACATTTCAGTTCATGTTGTTATTGATACCCCTGGTAAGAAGGAATAATATTGATTTAACTGAAAAGTATTGTTATTTATTATGTTGACAATATAATGCTGAAACATATCTTAACCTTGAGATTAATTTAATAGTGAATTAAAAGTAGAACTTATTTATACAACTACCAGAGGGAGCAGTTATATTACTGATTATATTGATTAACCTGAATGAAGTATAGGATCCAGGACAAAAAGTAAAACTCCTATCCATTATTTGGACCAGAGCAACTAAATATATTCCTCAATCAGACTAAATTGAATTATTGTGTTTTTTACAATTTCAAAATCAAAAGGAGATGCAGAAACATTGATCCAGTTGTCTGGTTTCTGGTGAAATCATGTGCTCTATCTGGGTATCGTCTTAGTTCCTATTCACAAGGTTGTGAAATATCTGGGTTTGAATGGTGACCTAAACAACACTAGGCTCTCTTGAGCTTCAGAGAGCCATTAACTCATTGAGCATTTGATAACTGTAGCAGGTATATTTTAATCTGTTCCCCAGTGAACCCTACCTCCTGGTATTTATGCTCTAGTGACTTGCTTCTTATCGATAGAATACAGCAAAGGAGGTGAGATGACATTAGTAATTAGTCTGTGTAAGACATGACTTCTGCCTTGTTAACTCTCTAGCCGGCTTTGATAAAAGGAGTGGCCGTATTGATGAGGTCCACATGGCAAGGAAATGAGCAAGACCCTGAACAATAGATAGCAGAGAAACCGAGATCCTCATTTCAACAGCCCACAAGGAAGTGAATCTTGCTAATAGCAACATGAGAATAAAAGCAGATCCTTCCCCACTCAAGACTTCAGTTGAGACCCCAGCTTTGGCTAATATCTTCATTACAATCTTGTGAAGGACCCTGTAACAGAAATCCCAGCTAAAGCATGGCTAGATTCTTGATCCAAAGAAACTGTGAGAAAATAAATGTGTGTTGTTTTAAATATCAATGTTGGTGATAATTTGTTACATAGCAATAGATAAATAATACAAAACCATATGTGAGCCTTATGCTTAAAAGATACTAGAAGGGTCAATAATACATACTTATGTTGATGGGAGCCATTGACAAAGGCCTATGTAAACCACTTAGTAGTGACTGCTGGGATTTTAAACCAGAAAATAATCTGAGGCTGCCTCCATGTGAATTTCCTTTGAAAGGCAAATTATGGCCCTTTATTGGGCTTTAATGGAGACTGAAATACTCATGCTAGGGTTTATGTCATAACAGCATTCCAACAGAGAGAAAAAGGCATACAGGAATGCCCTCTAGTGGAAATGGTATATTTAAGAATACACGCCAGAAGTGACGAGTAGTGTTATTGATTGGCATCTATGAACAGGGAGCTCATAAGTCTTTGGGCCCTACACTAAATTCCTTTTAGATGCTACCTAACCCTATAATTAAAAGAAGTTTAAAATTCCTTTTGTACAATCAGTTATTAGAGAACTCAAAACAGGCAACATTGCTCAGGATGGAGATCTCACATTCAGTCTGGAAGGTAGCTACGTTTTGACCTGCGATAGCTGCATTTGACTGAAAAAGAGAAATATATATCCTCTAAATGAGCAGAATTATGAGTGGCATTTCCATTGCATTAGCAAAAATGTATAATAACAATAATAGTAAGATATAGGTTTATACAAATGTATAAGCAGTAGCTAACAGATATTGGCAAGATGGTCAGGGAAATGAGCCTTAGATGACTGGAGTATAAAAGAAATTCTATAGTGATGGGGTTAATTTTAAGTGTCAACTTGACCAGATTAAAGGATACACAGATAGCTGGCAAAACATTGTTTCTCAGTATATCTGCATGAGAGTTTCTGGAAGAGATTTGCATTTGAGTCAGTGGACTGAATAGAGAAGACTTACCCCCCAGCGCAGGTAGGCACCATCTATCTAATCAGCTGAGGCCCAAGTCAAATAAAAAGACAGTGGAAAGGTGAATTCACTCTCACCTGAAGCAGAGATACCCTTCTTCTGTCCTTGGACATCAGCACTCCAGGCTCTCTGCTTTTTGGACTTGGACTGAGCAAAGCCATCAATATCCCTGAGTCTCCAGCTGCAAACAGCCTATCACGGGACTCGTCAGCCTCCATAGTCATGTCAGCCAATTTCCCTAAAAAAAATCCCCTCCTATCTACCTGTCTATCTATCTATCTATCTATTATCTATCTAACTAACTATCTTATTGTCTTTTTCTCTGCAGAAACTTGACTAATACAAATATTTTGGGTAATGTGTTACAGAGAGAGAATTTCGAAGTAGGACATACCAGTTTTCATCAAAACAAAACCCTTACAAATTCAGTGGGAGCCAGGAAGAAACAAGTGGATACCTTTATTCACTAATTGGAAGTGGCCTCTTCGCTAAACTAAATAAGCAGTTATAGAGGCATTCAAGCAATGCAAAGAGGGGGAAAAAGAAGCAGCCCTTTGTCAACCTCACTATCAAGCATGCACTCTATGGAACAATTACTGAATTATCAATAATTGCACACCAGTGGTAAAAGCTAGAGATTTATTATTCCTAAACATATATACTTTTTTCCTTTTTTTAGTGTCTTTTAATTAAAACCAGTGTTTCTCTGTCTTAAAGGCATACTTTTAGATTTTTAATTTGGAGTAAAAATAATCTTACATGGTTTAGATGGGAAAAGTAGGGTAAAAGTTCTACCAATATCACCGTTACTACAACTATCACTAACAGCTTACACTAGTTAAATATCTGCTGAGTCAGATATTGTTTAATCACTTTCTTGAATTCTTTTAAGAATTTTCTGAGAGAGTATTATTAATATCAACGTGCTACGTTAATTGACTTTCCCGAGGCACACAGTTGGTAAGGGAGAAAGTATTTAATCCCAGGCAGGCTGCCTTCAGAAAAGGCACTCTAAAGCACTTTGTTATATTGG
>RJWJ010021392.1:0-27926 GCA_004363605.1 Indri indri
CCTTGTTCAAGTCAGTTAAATTCTCCACTTGACCTGTGTATGTGTGCATGAAGCCTACATCTCTTGATGCATATGAAAGTAACATTTTTTCTATTTTATATATGTATTCACTAATTCTATGTATACTTACTATGCAAGGCACTGAGTTGAATGACTCAGATATAATCCCTGTCTTCAAGTTCCTTACAATCTAGCAGACACACATAAATAATGCAATGCTAAACATGAAAAGTGCTATAAATCAGTATGGCTAATGTATCACAGCGATTTCTTTGGAGAGAATTTCTTTACAGTCTTTATTTCCCATATGGTTAAAAGAACAGCTCATAAGAGTTCAAGCCACTTGAGCTTGGCTTTAAATAACAGAACATGAGTAACTAGAGCAAATTAAACAGAGGGAACAGAAAATAACAAGCAAAATGAACAAAGTGATCAAAAGCCTGGAAGGTAAGAACACGGAATATATACAGACTATAATGGAAGGCTCATGCCAGTTGTAAAGAGTATGGTAAATGAGCCTAGAAAAAGTGATATATGTCTTAGAATTACTGAAAAATGTTAGGCACAATTTGTGCATAGTGTATGTGTGATTTAAAAAGAATAATGCATGTGTGTCTAATTTAGATTAGAAGAAGGAGATACACAAAGTAGGATGACTAAATTAAGGGGTTATCATAGCAAGCCAAGACAGAGGTAATGAGAAATGGAACTTGTATTCCGTATTAATGTATAGGAGTTTATATATTGCTGTAATTGTAATTTACATACTGCTTGTTATTCCACTCATAAGAAAATAACTGTTATCCTATAACATGGATCCCAGAAGTGGCACATAAATTAGATCTTTTGCTTTAGAACCACACTTCACAAATATCTTTTTTAAAATTTAATAATTTTTGTTTCAAAGTATTAAGGAGGTACGAGAGTCACAAATACCTTTTACTTTTCATTTTGTAGGTTGACATTGAGATCCTCAACTTTTTCCTCCGAGTTCTGCATTCTATTCAGTACCTAATGTATTCAGTGGACACCGAATTTAGTAAAAAGGTTTGAATTTAGTAAAAAGAAGAGATTTCCTCATCATCAAACTCTACTACCCTCTCACTTATCAGGTCTTACTTTTAAAATAGATTTCAAACTTATATATTACCAGTCAAGATTTTTTTCAGCATAATATTAGATGTTAATGCCAAACTTCTCGTGGGAGTGCGTTTTCCCATTCTCATAGAGCCACAAAATTCTGAAGGTATTATGGAAGAAAATTTGGTTCCCAATACATACTGTATAATATTTCATATAAACCTCTAATGTGGGCTTATTTTAGATTATTTATAATTTTACCCTACTCATTTCCAAAAATGCTAGAAGGAGGATTTTTTTTTTTCTGGGATAGCTGCCAAAAAAGTGAATTTTATTGCTTCCACTGAGAAGCACCTTTAGCACTTTAGAAAGAAAACTTTTCACTGCAATATAATTTAGGAAGTTGGAAAAATGGGAGAAAGTTCTAAGCTTTTGACATTATCATCCACCAAATGATGTAACCCATTTCTACATGAATGAGATGAGCCACCTATACAAATGATAGTCTTTACAAAACTGCCCATTAAGATTTGTTTAATGCATCAAGTGGTAGCAGTTTATCTTTTGTAGAAAAGAAAAATCTCTGATTACTCAATAAGATAACAGGCAACAATAAGATCATACAATTTACCATTTCATTCTAGTATCGAATAGTGGCCTAAAGTTTATTTAAACTCCACCACCACCAGTATAACAGAATTAACCTGAGCTTTACTCTTAATGAGTTACATGAGAACCCATTTAGAGACCCCCTCCCTCTCTCCTGCCCACTTGCCACCACCCTAGTGCTACTTTCAGAGCCCTACTTAGTTACAATGGTCTCTTTCATTTCTGAGAGCGCATACTCATCCCCATTTTGGGGCATTTGTGTTTCTATTCTCCCTCCCTGGAGCACTCTTCCTCCATTGATTCCCTCTCTGCTGTCTCCTCATTCTTCAGATTTCTGCTCCAATAGCACTTCTTCAAGAACATGTCTCCAGGCCCATTACTAAATCTAGATTATATGCTCTCCTGATAGCATACTTCTCCTTTTTATATTCTTCCCAGTTGCAATCATGTAACTGATTCTCTGGATTGTTTGAGGAATATAAGAGTATTAGAAAATAAGTTTTTCCATGAATAAAAGAAATTGGAATATAAGTTTCATAAGAGTGAGCTCATGTCTCTATTATCACCTAGCATTTAGTAAGTGAGTAGTATTTTGCCCATAAACCTCAATGAATCCTTGTTCAATAAATGAACCAAAATATTACTCCAAAGGGTAAAAATAAAATTAGGAGTATTATTTTTTTATTTCACATAAATCCTAGTGTCTTCCAAAGAGATGAGCTCTATTAAGATTTTTCTTTTTAAAAATGTGTTTTAATTAATAGATATTTAAGGTAGTGCCATAAAAAGTAACACTAATTTTCATTCCATAATCATGAAGTTGTAAAACACTGATGGCTAAAAGCACAATAGAATCTCAACTAATTAGTAAAAAAAAAAAAAAAAATTAGATGACATGTAAAAATCAATCTTTAAGAAAGAATTTTTTTAATACTCTAGCTCTATTTTCTCTGCGTTTTTTGGGTAACATACAAAAAACATGAATGATTGAAAAGTGATCCAGAGACACTGCAGAGGTATAGATTTGATGTGAATTTACCATGCCATACGAAACCTCTGTGGTTATGTGTACATAACATTCACATAACATTTTCAGAGATTTCTAAATCTATTTTTAGTTATGTTTATGTTTTACTAATAAAACTGTATTTATATGGAGAATCAAAAGTAAGGTTCCTAAAGTAGAAAAAATTCGTATCAAGAAACTCGTAAGATACTGGCCAAATTTATCCTAATGCTCACTTTCACATACCTAAGTACTCCTCTTTGTATTTCTTGCTGACCGAGTAATGAATAATAGAATTAGGAGGCCAGGTAACTGCCAAGTGAAAAAAACATACTATTTTAATTATTTTGTCTTTGTTTTAGCATGTGAAATAAGTGGTTTTTATGACTTGTCTAAGTCACTCAAATTTCATAAATATTAACAGAGCAAACAAAATGTCATTTTTTAGCATTCGTATTTCTCTAAAAAAGTCACACTATTTATATGCTGTATACTACTAAGATACAGTACAGTTTTTCCTTAAACATTAGGAGGCATTTCTGAGAAATCTAATTATGTTTTTGCTGTGGCCAAAGTGTACATGCTGTGGTTTAGTGCACACATATTTGCAATTATATTCAGTTTTGCAATATTATCTTTGAGTCATAATCATTATTTTGATTTCGTTAAGTGAGAAACAGTAAGTGGTCTTCATTTCTCTAAGGGCAATATAATTTATCCTTCCTAAGTTATGCATTATCTAAAAAGAACCTTATACATAGCTTAAATGTTTTCTACTTATAAAAGAAAATTAATGAAAATTTGAGAAGAAAATTGAAAGGTAAGGTGTAAAATTTCATTTCTGGATGCTAAAAGTTCTCCGCAAAGATGAAGTAACTATCTCCAACAATACACATTCAAGTAAGGTTACTCATTTCTTTATATCCCCTGATGTAGGAAGTAGTACTACTTGGAAATTTTAAGACAAATGAAAGAAATAAAAACATGTCTTCACTAATAATATGACATTTATGATAGTAACATAATGAATATATTTTAAAAATATGCATTAAAATTCATTTGGGGAAATAATATACATTGGTTTTTAATATTTACGTATATATATATATGTATACACACACATGTATATACGCATGTGTGTATATATGTATTCTGTGGTGTGCATGAAATTTCCTGCTGCAGGGACTATAACTGGCATGCAGCCCAACTGCTGTGTTCTAGAATCCACCATTGCATTTTTGCTAAGGCCATGCTATCCTTGGGTTATTCTCAGCTAATGGCTGAGCAGGACAGAATTAGTAAGGCAGGTCTGTTCCTGAAAGATGCAGGACTCCTCTGACAGCCAACTTGGTACAAGGACTCCCTCATGGCCTAGCCAAAATTTTCTAAGAAGTATGCTGCATCTAAGCTTCTGTCAGTCCCTCTCTTCTTCCTTCCCTCCTTCCTTCCCAGCAATGAAACCTGCAACACTGTATGATGGCTCTCTCTGTCTCCTTTGATTCCGTCCCCTTCTTTCCTCATAGGCATTTCCTCACTCTCCAGCATGAGTCATTCTGATATGGCATTTGCTTTTCAGAGCACATGATCTAATTCATGTATGCACATACACACATATACCACATATTCATAAGTAGAAAAATAATAGATGATATAAGCTAGATAGATACATAGGGATAGATCAATAGAAGAAAGCATAGGTATATATAGTTCTGTAATCTACTCACGGACGGACAGGTAACAATTCAAAAAATACGGTATGATTTAGTACTTTCACATATAAGTTCTTCTCGCACATTCTTATTATGTGTATTATTCTCACTTTCAGGTTTAAAATAACACAGAACACTTCAAAAAAGCTTAGATAAAAAACCTGGAGAGACAGAGGTTAATTTACTCTTGCTGAATTTGCTAACCAAAGCACAATAGAAAGGCAATGTTGGTAGTGGCAATAGAGAGCATTTCCAGCTGTGCTATAAGGGACAATTATGTGGCATAATCATTATTACTTTTATTGAAACTTTCACTTTTAGGGCATCGATGTTTGGTAGCCAAGAATATAAAGGTAGCTTTCCATTACTATTCATTACATGACAGACTACTATATCTGTTTTTTGTACAGACGTATCCTTAGTTTTTTACAACTCTGAATTGATAATAATTTTGATAATAAATAGACTAATTAATGAAGGAAGGAAGGAGTATGTAGAGACTCAACAACAACTAGCAGAAATCACACACGGATAGAAAAACATGGTTTGCCACTGAGAAAGCAAAATTACAAAATAGCCCAATCCTGGATTTGCCTCAGTACTTCATTTTTGGCTATAATAAAGTCCAAACATTTTATCTTTCAGGCCCTCCCAAAGCCTAATTTTCCAGGTTTAATTTAAGATAAATATTTAGGCTATTTTAATATTCACACCAAATAGGATTGTTCTGTGAACATAACCTTTTATACCCTAATTTTTATGAATTAGTTCTTAGTCTTCTTCAGCTTGGCATGCTCGAAACTGTCAATGAGAGTCATCATTTAAGACTGAGATCAAAGTTGAACTCCAGTATGAAGTGTTCATTCATTGGTGAAATGGATTTCTCCTCTTCATAACACTCAAAAATTTGCCTCTACTTCTATCATGCATTTATCAAATTCTACATTTTAACATAATTTATTATTTCTACCCTGAGCACATCCGTAAAAAAATTGGGATGTAATTATGCTTATTGCAATTCTATTGCATGTGTGTGTCTGCATGTTGTAAAATGATAAATATACTTTAAAAAACCGTAAATGCCTAGCTGTCAAATAATTTTTCTTACTCTATCTTTCAAAATATTGGCCTCAGCCTTTCCCTGTATTAAAACCTTTAGATGAATCTTTCCTAAATTCAGAATGAATATAGACAAATTTTGATGATTTAATGAATATCACTAATATTTATCAGTGCCTGCTTTCATGTTCCACCCAGAATTCATCAGTCTGGGTCAAACACTTGTTCTCCTATTACCTGTGGGCATTGCGATTGGGCCCAATGAATGTTCTTTTTTCACCAGCTCCATGGTCGGCCTGCTCAGTTCAAGTTCACTTCTCTAATTCTCATAAACTAGAATTTACTTATAGTTACAGAATACCTTAGGCTGAAGCTATATTAATTATGATATGTGGCAATTGCAAAAGTGCATTGCATATATGGGTGTCGAATATGTTTGTTAAGTAATGTTTCTTTAGGAGTGGATTGAATAGAAACATTTTTTTGCATGATCATGCTAATAAATTTAAATTTAATATGAATTGTTTAATTTTCTCACTTTCAATTTCATAACAACATTTTTTACACATAAAAGCCTGGTTGACAGATAAACATAAAGAAAAATATATTTATGAGAGGTTATTCAGAAAAGTACCATTAAGAAAGTATTGAAAAAGAATGGCATCATCCAAGCAGAAATATCCAATAAGTAAAAACGGTCTCATTATACTAAAACTTTGCCATCAAAACTTACCTCACAACAATCACAGTTTAAAATGAAACACAAAAATGAAGCTAAAAAGATAGAGAATGGAGCACGACCAAAGAAGAAAAGAACACAACTCAATGAGCACTGAAAATCAATGAAATAAACTGATCTGTCCCTGAAAACAAACGAGGTGAAAATGCACCATTTTTGCCTTCATTGATTTTCACTGCTCACTGAATTGTGTTTGTCTGTTCCTTCGAGATCGTATCATTTTCTCTCTACTTCTTTTTCACCTCCTAAGCAAGCCTTTTGGCAGTCCTACAGGTATTATGAGGACATGCTTAATGACTTCTCACTTTGTATTGCAGGAAATCCACTCATTCATTCTATAATTGTAAATTCTGCACCTATTATATGTCAGGCACCAAGATAGGCATGGTAGAAGATCAAAGTGTAAGACATGATTAGAATATGACATTATCATTGATAAAATTTTTTATGACTCTAAGGCTTCTTTACTTTCCAAATGATCAGAACTTAACTTTTGCTTTTAAGGAACAGTGACCAAACTTAGCAAAGTTGAAAACAAAGCTGAAATTACTTTTCATATCTGACATATTTGATACCCATGATGGAAGATTAAAAACCCTGAATCAAGATGAATT
Source organism: Indri indri (assembly GCA_004363605.1). Classification (NCBI taxonomy): domain Eukaryota; kingdom Metazoa; phylum Chordata; class Mammalia; order Primates; family Indriidae; genus Indri; species Indri indri. The sequence continues at coordinate 6,817 of RJWJ010021392.1, forward strand.
ATGTTTTACATGTTCTCACTGTGAGCCAAGATTCTAATTTTCTTTTAATCTAATTGCTTTCTCTGAAACTCAAAGCCAGCTTTGATCCAATTGCTTTGATAAAGGTGCTTTCCCACAAGGAGCCGGCTTTTCTCAGTGACTAAATTACTCACACTAACCTTTTGGAGCTCTGAAGCCGTGACTGAAAAATTAAATATAATGGTAGCAAAGAGTTAATGAAGCTTCTAGAAATTTCTGGCTGTCCTGAGATATAAATTAATTTGGCTTAAATTACATACGCCAGCAAGAACAGGTAGAGATATTTGATCATATTACAAGTAAATCTTGAATAAATCAGTAAAATTAAGAAAAAATAGGAATAGTTTTTTCAATTATGACAGATAGGAAGTTATTATGAAGATCCTATATAAAATATCACAAAATACTAAAGTCTCTAATGTCAAAAAGGAAAAGTAGATCCAGAGAAATTTTTTATGAAAGAAATGCTTTTGTATTTTCCACATATGGGAAAAATTTTCAACTCCACTAATCTCCACTGATCCAATAATTGGTATTTTCACCCAAATATGAGAAACAATGTAATATCATGTTCACCTATCATGTTTTATAAGCTTAAAAAAGATCAGCACCAAATGCAAAAAAAAAAGTCTGTGAACTGGGTGTTTGCCTATCTTGCTATCAGCATTATAAGGTATGTAAAGCAATTTTGCATAATGAAACAAAAAATTTAAAAACATCGATCCTCTTCAATCTAATAATCCCAAGTCTAGTAATCTGTCCTAAGGAAATGATCCAAAATATGGCAAAACCTTGGGGTATAGATATCTAATAGTAAGATATAGATATAATAGTAAAACCTGATAGGAAGCCATATATAATGTATAAGAGAGAAATAGCTAACTAAATCATGTTATCTGATAAAATATTGCACAATAATTTCTAATTATGTTTATGAGAAATAGGTGATACTGTGGAAAATATAATTAAATGCCAATTTACGGAGAGGGATTACATATTATATGAGCAATATGACTTCAATAATCTTCACAAATAAATATCATGGAATGAAGAAATGAAAGCAAAGGCTGCAGAATATTTACAGTTGTGACTGAATAATAAGATTAAAAATGATTATTATGTATTACTTCATTTGAAAGATGTTTTTGGTGTTAATAGAAATATTTTAAGAAAATATTTAACTGTATGCTGATTTTCATGCAAATATTTCTTACATAATTTTTACATTTATTTGATTTTAATAAATTTGATTTTTAAGGATTTTTTCATAAATTTCTGTGCATTCATGTACATTTTTATTTTTTAGATGTTTTAGATGTTCATAATAGATTAATTACTAATATACCACTTCCCTAACTGATCAGTGTACAATTTGGTAGGCATATAGTAAAATAAACATACTTTTAAATCAATATTGCTGTTCTACAGAGAAGCCTTATCCAAACACATCTTTAAACTGCTCATTTCATGTAAGTTTACTTGGCTATAAGGTCCCAAATGTGAGAAATGCCTTATTATTTGACTATTTTTCAACAAGAAGTTCTATGATCTGAATATTTGTGTCTCCCACAAAATTACTATGTTGAAATCTTAACCCCCAAGGTGACAGTATTATGAGGTGGGGCCTTTGGAAGGTGATTAGCTGATGAGGACAGAGTCCTCGTGTTTAGAATTAATGCCCTTGAGACCTCAGAGAGCTGGCTTGCTCCTTCCATCATGTGAAGACACAGCTAAAAGTTGCTGTCTCTTAAGTAAAGAGTGAGCCCTCACCAGACACCAAATTTGCCAGCACCTAGATCTTGGACATCATAGCCTCCATTAACTGTGAGAAAAAAAAAAAAACAAAAAAACCTGTTGTTCTTAAGCTACCCAATTTATGACATTTTGCTGTAGCAGCCCGAATAGACTAAGATAAGGATTTAAGTACTGCGAGAGCCAGATATTTATAAAGCAAAGATGGGAAAATATTAGGAATGTGTGGGCTGGTGGAAATGGCAACTACTACTTGGTTTGGGAAATAAATATAAAGGGACTCTAGTGTGACTCAGAAGAGTACTTGACACCCTTCAGCTAAATTTTCACTTGCACGAATGCACACAATCCGCCCCTAAATGGTCTGCCAACAGTTTGCCTTGGGAGGTGTTACCATAGCCATTTCTGAAGATAATTTTACTTTCTTTATTTCTCTAAGGGGTCTTAACCCTTTATGTCAAAAATACCATTCCTCCTAAAATAATATAAGGGTAAAATAAACAGGCAAATTAATCAACTGTCCAAATATACTAAATTTTTAGGATATATTCAGACATTCATCATTTATTATGTTGTAGCAGACACTTTGGTAAACATGTTTAAAAAGAAAATCAAGGCAAAGTCTTCCTTTTTAATTTAACTGTCACAGTATACAAGGCCCCTGTGTTTACGAAGAGTCAGGTTATATTGTGATACAATCTCAAAATACTGGTAGTAAGATAGAAAACCAAGTATCGGTGGTGTTTCCTGGAATACTAAATGAATAATTGCACAGAAGACACTTAAAAGAACAAGACTTCATGGATTTAAATATTTCTTTCTTGAGTGTCATATACAATCAATTGAGAAAATTCAGAAATATGACTTTCATCTAGCACCGTTGAAACTTTTCAATTAAAAGAAGACACCAGTTAAATAGACGCCATGATAGCCGATGAAGATTTGGGGAAAATAGCATGAACATGTGCCTGTGTCTAAAATATAGGTGTGGAAGCACACACACACACACACACACACACACACACACACACACACACACAGAATGTAAACTGCCATACAAATATTAAATTATTTGATTTATGAAAATCAGATAACACTAGAATCCTACCAGTATAGTGCCCAAATTGATTTTAGATGGATCATAAAATACATACCATGAAATAAAAACAAAGAAAATGACAAAAACCCTGACTGTTAGGTATTAAGTTAAAGGCCAGGGAGCAGGGGAACACAAAAAGCATGTAATAAGGTGATAATTGGTCATTACATTTGGATATATCCTCCAAGCTTCCCAGAAGCCTGATTTTTTTCTTATTACAAATATATAATACAACTCCTTCTGCCCCTCTGCTTTTTTTTTTTTTTTTTTAACTAAGTGTACACATGTGACCTAATTGTCCCAGGGGCCCTAGGATCCTTGAGTGTAGCCTTTTGGCTGGATCCAAATTTTACAGAACAAATAATTTGTTCTGTGAAGTTCGGATTTGGTCGAGGGGCCACACTTGGAGATCTGGTGGGCCACATGTGGCCTTGAGGTTGTAGGTTTCCCACCCCTGGAAGCCTAAATTTTATAAATTGCATCTGATTTTAAAATTTAAAAAAACATAGTGGCATCTTTATGAAATACATTATCATAATTTTTGTGTTATTTCTGACACACGTTATATAAATAACTACAATACCAAATATAAAAAGTTGTGACTGGCCTATAAATACTCTTAGAAAATTATTTAATTATTATTTTAAAGTAAATCCATCCATAATCCAAAGAATCAAATCAAAAAATGAATTTCAAAAAAAGCATGTGAACTTGGTTCAAGAAAAATTGATACTAGCAAGGAAAAAACAAAGACAGACTTTCAGGCTCTGAAATTAATACTAAGGTATGTCATTTTAATAAGCAATAAACCATCTAAGCAATTTTGTTTTCTTTCTATATTAGCTAAATGTGGTAATTTACATTGAGCCCAAACAATCCAATTTAATGGAGCCTCAAATCCACAGGTTGACATGCAGATGCAATATGTAGAAAGGAGGAAGAACAGGTTATTAAATTTGTTTTGATATCTAACTAATACATTCTATGTATTGATTTTGTTAGTGAAATGTTTTGAGTTTAAGCAGAAAAGGAAACATAAATAATCAAATATCAGCAATACAAAGACCAATTCCAAAACCATTCAAGCATTTATTAACAATACTGTAAGAATTCCTGAGGAAATATCATTGCATCATTTTTTTCAAATCATTTGGCAGTGAAGTGTTAGTAACTGGTCAATGTTGTAAAATCTCAGTGCACCAATACCTTTACACATTTTGAATTTAATGCTTTTTCGATTTAATGTCAAATTCTTCTTTAAAAAGTATTAGACCCATGCAATTTTAATACAAACATCTTACTCGATTACAGACACATAATTTATAAATTAACTAGAAAATGTCTTTCAACATTTAATAATTTTTAAGAATTTGTACATTTGGTTTTAGTTGTTTAAAATTATTACAGCCAAAGCTATAGATAAATAAAACTTGTTAATATATTTTATGCTACTATATTTAGTACATAAAGCTTTCAATAGATATCATTTCATATGATAAACATTATACACATAATTTTAAATAAGTGTTTTATTTATTGTCCAAAATACATTATTGTTCTATAATAAATAAATTTTTCTTCAATAAATTATCAAAATATCAGGCAGGAAATTATTTTCCTTTGTCTTAAATAAGAAATTTATGTAGAAATATGTGTTGCATTTCCAATATATATGACACACATGTGTACCTACACATATATACACACACACACACTGAGAGAGCCCATAATCACTCACTACATGGTGTATTAGCCTTTTTAATCTTCTAGTGGATTGCAGTTGTTCAAGACTATTTGTAAACTTCACAGTTAGAAATAGCAAATGGTATTGATGTCAGTTAAACAAATGTAAAATTATAAACAAACCAAAATAAGCTGGGAAAGCCTAAATAGCAGTGATGTATCATAAATAAAATAATGTCAGATGCTCAGGAAGTGTGCACTGAATTCTGCAGTCACATAATATCAATTTGATTAGAATTTCATCTTGAAAATGGGAACATTACAAGAAATTTTTTATTGTCATATCCTCGGTATGCTGAGAAACTTCTAATTCATTAATATATGCTTCCCTGAATTTTAGGTCAGTTTAACAGCGTTTTCATATTTATTTATTTGAGTGATTGCTGCCCACACACCAAAGAAAAGCAATTTTATATACTGATGGTTACCTATACACATTGTCATTATTTATCCTCTAAGAATAATTCATTTGAAAGCAACAGTGACTTTAATAGAATGTGTGCGGTATTATGCTACACTTTCATAGCAAGCTGGATCCACTATTATATTAATATTCCTTTCACTATGAAGACATGGAAGATAGTACAAAATTCCCATTAGTGAGCAATACATGACTAATAATAGGTATTGAAGAAGATAGAAACATGTTGTTATCTTCTCATATGGCACGTTGATTCCAAAGTTTCTTAAAACTATACCAAACAGTGTCAGATAAAACAAAAAGTCTATCATAAGGTCCAAAGGAAACTCAGAGATGAAAGATTAAAACCTCTCTATGCAAGTATCCTGGACAAATACATCCTATGCCTAGATACCTCCAGTGATGGAGAAATCACCACTTCTTAAAGCAGCCAATTCTAGAATCAATCATTGAGAGTTCTTCCTCACATTTAGTTAAAATCTCCCCCAGTATACTTACAGTCATGCCTGCTCCACTCATGTGAGAAAGTAGGCAGCTGCCTATACAGAATAAGCTTCACAAACATATTCAAGAAGAGTTGGTCAGAATAGAAACACCATATAATACGGACTATGTTATTTTGTCATTATGTATCCCAAACAATACCCTATTCAACCATGGGAAGAAAGCATTGTTTCATGAAATATCCAGTGAAAGTATAAAACTTCAGGCAGGTGAAAGATTTGGATACAAGTTAAGATTTCATTTTGTGATCATCAGTCCCTACTTAATAATTGTTTTTGTTTATACTCAATTGCATTTTTGTGCTTGTGTTTGACATTTTTTTGGCAATCTTATTAATTAAGCAGAAGTTATCCCTGATTAATGTAGTATGAGCTGTTCCTAAAGTTCTATAAATAATACAGTGATTAATTGCCATATCTAAACCAGCCACCCTTTAGCACAGTTCAAAGATGGATTTTCTTGGTTGAATTTGCTGTCGTCTACTTAATAATGATACTCATGTGGAAAAAATCATCTTCCTTACTTCTCTCCTACAGAAAATTATATTTAAGCTATTTGATATAAGATACTTTTTTCACTTGGTAGCAAAGAAAATTCATCTTATAATTATTATAATAACCTCAAAGATTCTGCTGAATTCAGCAAAACTAAAAATTTAACTGCCTTACTAAAATGTTTAATAACAATTTAAGACAATTTTATCATCTAAAATGTAATTTATATAATCATGGGAATAATGTTTCATTTTCATTCATTAAATTATTTTATTCCTAGTAAATACTTAATAACAGTTATTACCTTTTCTCTGTACAAGCAACTTTTGAGTCTTTGCTTATTTGTAGGAGTATAAAAGATAGTCTTTTTTGTTGTTAGAACTGCTGCTGTAAATGGACAGTTTTTGTTGAAATATCATAAAAAGCTAGAAGTGTATCCTTATATTTTCTTTATGTTCAAAAGCATATAATTACCTTGTAGAAATGGTAGGGAAATAAGATTGTTAAATTGATGCACGCATTGGTGTTGAGACTTTTCTTTCTTGTATTCATTAGTGTTTTTTTTCTAATTTTAGACTTTTTAAAGATGTTTTATATTTATTCCTAACTACTACATTTTTGTTGCTTGTGTGTCATCGTTCATAGAGAATTTCTTACAGTTTATCATTCTAGTCATCGTCATGAGCATTTTTTAACTACCAAAGGATTGTCCTTTGTGAAAGTTTGGAAGTTAACTTAAAAAGCCAATTTATTTCACCCAAAGGAGTTGTTCATCCTGTCATAACACACTAGGATCACAGGACATTTGAAATATTTTCCAGTTCTACATATAACATCCCAAGGAATATAGAAAAAATGTAATATGTGGTTTCACATGAATCCCAAAGATAAACAGGAAGAAAAAGAGGTACGGTTTCTTTGAAGAACAAATAACCTTGAGCTCTTTCCTCTCCAATCATTATCAACTCTTGGTTGAGAGAATTTTATGAAAGATTACCTGAAATAAAGAAGTTGATCTTGGAACAAGACTGACTACTAAAGAATTGCAAACTTGCATCAAACTGCTTGGGCTTCTGTGGAATTATTTTTATGGAATTTCCTTTCAGAAATGGGATGCCACAAGAAATCCAAATGCCACCTGCCATATTAGGAATATCATCCTGGGCAAATCAAAGGAAATAAATTTAACACTACTTCAAGTGCACAGAAGCCCCAGAGTCTGCTTAAATATCTGCAGAGCAATTTTTCCTTTTCCACTTTTTTAATTTATGAATATTACAAATCACCTAACTTAATTACTTTAATTAATTATATTGCTACTCTTGGTTATTGAGAACAAATCTTCAGTTCATCTTTATCAATATTTTTATTCAATACATCTGTGTTAACTTACTTTGAGATTCATAAATTACCTTCCCTGATTGTGTCTTGCACCCAACTACCCTATGTTTAAATTTAATTCTAGAGGGCTGAATGTATTATTGAAAATAAGCCCAAATCTTTTGTAAAGGGAAATAGGATATAAATAAGATTTTGCATACGATTGTTTCCTCTCCATTTAAGCATAAGCCACCAGAATGTAACACTTCTCTTTTGAAACTCCACACAATCTTCTCCACCAGAATATAACACTCTTCCCTTTTTAAAATCTACATCATCTTTCCCACTGATCTTTTCCAGTACCATATCTTTAAATACAACATGGACTTAGATAACTCCAAAATACACACCTCAAGGTCCACCTCTCTCCTCTCTATCTCAACTCCCTTATTTGTAACTGCCTAATCAACATGAAATCTCTACTTCACCTTCTAACAGAGATTGATTTCTCTTCTAAACTCACTCGTGCCCCATTCTTCCTTATCTCTGCAAATACCACAAAAATTCATTCATTTGCTCAAAAACATCATCATCTTTAACTACACTTTCTTCATTAACAGCAATCCATCAGCAACTCCTGTTACCTAGCTCTATCTACAAAACAGATTCAGTATATGATCATTTCTCTCCACCACGCTGACTGTATTTCCAGTCTGAGCTATAATCATTCTTCACTTAGATTCTATGTTTCTACTATCAGTTCACTACAGTTTACTCTCTCCAGAGATGCCAGAGATATCTTTCTAAAATTTGAATTCAAATATGTCTCAGCTCTACTTAAAACTCTCCAGCGGACTTCTATCACACGATGTCCAAGGTTATTTCATGCCTATATTGCTGTCTGTGAACAAGTCCCTGGTAAGGTCTCTAACTTCTCCTAAAACTCTCCATTTCATTTACTCCACTTGAGACACAACTGCCTGGGTCTTCCAAGAAACCACTAACCTTATTCCCACATGCTATACCCTTTGCTTGTATTGATTTTGTCCTAGCTAGTGGAAAGATTCACAATAACTCAACATTGAGACCTCTGAGGCTCATTTGCATTTCCTTAGATGGGTGTTTCTCATCCACCTAATTTAAAAAGACACTGCTGGAAGTGGTGGCTTGCACCGGTAGTCTCACCTACTTGAGAGGCTGAGGCAGGAGGAATGCCTGAGTTTGGGAGCTCTGGGTTGTAGTGTGTTATGCCGATTGGGTGTCAGCACTAAATTCAGCATCAATATGGTGACCACTTGGAAGCAGAAGACCACAAGGTTGCCTAAGGAGGGTGAACAGGCCCAGGTCAGAAATGGAGCAGGTCAAAACTCCCGTGCTGATAAGTAGTGGGGTTGCTCCTGTAACAGCCACTGCACTCCAGCCCAGGCAAGATAGCAATACCCTGTTTTTCAAAAAAGGAAGAAATTAAACAACAACAACAACAAAAACACAAAAAGGGAACCCTCCTCCTGCCCTCCACTCATGCTACTCCAGGGAATCATTCTCTATTCCTTCCTATGCTTAATTATTTTTGCTATACTTTCCACTGCTTGCCATTAAATAAAATACTAATGTATTTTCTGACTGTACTGCTAGAATGCAAGCTGTAGGAAGCCAGGAACTTTTTCTGTCTCATTCATCACTGCATCCCAAGTATCCCTTGAAGGTGTGCTCCACTGATGACTTAATTAAGCTACGTTGAGCTTAATTACAGTGAACTACATTGTCCAGTATCCTCTTCTTTTCATAGTTCTGGGTTAGAGTCCATCAAAATAGAAACTTGTGTAAGACTTGGGAGAGTAAAGTGAAGCAGTGATCATTACTCTCTAAATATACCGCGACATCAGACACAAACAGTGATGGACACTGAGGTGTCCAGCAAACTCCAGCTTTCCCTCACTCTCTTCTGCTCTGTGCTCAATTCTTCTTCCCAGCTATTGGTCCTACTTGAATAACAGCAGCCTTAGGCCCAAAACCTCATAGACGCAAAAGCTTCTAATCGACTTTTCCACAAGCTTCCATGTGTAGTTTAACTTCAGCAACAAAACGTGCCTGGGTTCTCAGCATTCTCATGAGTTCATATGACAGTGCTTTAGGGAGCTTGATTGGTGAACTTTTTTCAGATTTTCTAACTCCCCTTTTACCACCTAATTTCCACAACTGAACACAGTCTAATTCTTATAATACATTCCTTCTTCCACTATATTAAATTCAAGTACCAGACATATAGATGGCACTCATTAGGTACTTATTAAATTAATAACTATATAACATTTTGCAGAGATCCTAGCACATAAATGGCACTCAATAAATATTACTTGTCATGAATTGCATAGATATGATTAAAAATATAAATAAAATTAATAAAATACAATGTTCTCAGAAGTGATCGTGCACAACGTGCAGACATCAGTAAATCCACCATATGAAAAAATTAGTGATGGAACTGAAGAAAAAAATGAGCTATTCTCATTCACCATTTTAGGCTCAATGTAGAGAACATGTGTTTAAAAAGACTGCTGTGTGACTGAAAGCTATGACAGATTCATCTATTTGAAAAGCTATCATTTGAAATAGGTAACTGATTTATGTATTTATGTATTCTGTGAAGGACAGAACTAGGTATTGAAATTAGTAGAAGGCAAATCAAATATAAAATACAAATCTTGTGTTTAACAAAAAATATGAATTGTTTTACAAGCATGTGACCCCCCCCCCTTTTGTTAGAATGGTTTAAAAATGCTAATAACTGGTCTTTAGGGATAGATAAACTCCTATACTAGGTTAGAGCTTAGATGGCATAATCACAAAATTGTAACCAAATTCTTTGATTCTATCCATTTTTATAGTTGCTGTGTGCATAATTACACCATATTAAGTGTTAAACCTTATTGTGGTGTGTTTCTTGTGAATAATTTCCAGATACATAAAACAAATACATAAATGAATCAATCCAATAAAGTTTATATTGTAGTTTAGTATTGCATATGATACCTGGCAAAACTATGACAAAGAATTGTCAAGAGTGGGTTTGTAGTCACTGCAGAATTCTCCAAAGGGAAATGAATTTTCCAGTTGGATGCCTTTTGTGAACCTGATTTTTTTAAAGAAGAGCCAAAGCCTCTTCAATTCAGACAATACTGTAAACCCCAAGAATAAATTACATGCTAAGACTATATTTGCTCCAATTCACACTTAAAATTTCATGATACTTCATAATAAGACTAAGAACCTTTGATGAAATTCCATTTTTAGATTTTCAGAGAAAAATAATAGTGTGAAATTTGAACTATTTAAGCAATTAAGTGTATTTCCAAATTTTTACAATATTTTTTCTGATGATCCTTTTAACTATATAAATAACCATTATAATGAATGTCCTAGAATTGTTCTGGTAAAGCATTTCTTCCTCAATTTAAAGCAACTATAAATAAAGTACCGGTTCTTAGAGATAAGTTTGTAAAGAAGAGTAAAGAGTGTGATTTTGAAATTTCATGTTACCTTTTTCTTCCTAAGATTTGCTCATTTTGTTCCTTTTCCTAATTTTTACTCAACATTAAGAACAGATCAAGACATATTTCTTCCAGAGTCATCTCCTATGTGAACCTGCCATCACCAAACAAGACCAGACACAACAAATGCTACTTCAATCTGACTTCCATATCTTTTGGAGTTTGATAAAATTACAAATATAATGTTCATGTTTTTAAATTTATTTGATATATTGTAGCCCTCTTCTTAATTTAACAGGGCTGACATTCAGTTGCTATTAGATGTTCAGTCTTACATTATTCACTTATTTCTTGATTCTCTCCCAAGGCAGTCTCATCCATATCCACCACTTCAATTACCCGTACAGGCAGATTACTCATTTGTTGAGCTACATGTAAGAGTTTTAGGAGACTTAAATCATATTCCCTTCCCCTCATAAGTTAAAAGACAATTAAAAGACAGTCACAGGAGAAAGACAAATGGAAGATTAAAGTGTTAGCATTATTGCTGGTAGACTGATTAGAGTATAGACTATGTCTGTGACCAAAACAGGTTTGTAACATACCACACTAGAAAATAACAGACTTGTATCTATTTTCACAAGCAGAAAGACTAATTCCAAGTCTATTGCAAAAACTAAGCTCTTAAGCTCTCTAGAAGTAGGTAGAAATGCCCCTACTCTCTGAGAGAGAGAGAGAACTAATATGAGTACATCAGTTACCCCCCTGACAAATTATTAACCAGATAATCTTTCCACCTCCTCCACTGGAAAGAACTAAGAGATTAAAAACACCCAGAATGTTATCTTTTTTTTTTTTTTGAAGCTTGTTTCCACAGAAATATGAGATCATGGAAATAAAGGTTTCCCACTAGTGGGACCTACTGAAAATATCATCATTTACAGCATCCCAACAAATATTAAACTAATGTCCTTTTTTACCGGGGGCGAGGGGGAGTAAACCCAGACTCAGTGAATGGCACCACTGCCACCTAATTGAGACAGTCAGAAACCTAGGTGTTGTTTTTGACATCTTTTCTTCCTTGATCTCTTTACTCATTCATTAGCAATTCATTTCTAACTTATATCTTGTTTAAATCTCCAATCTGCCTCCACTTCTTTCTGTCCAAGCTACCACCATCTTCCTCCTCGCCCACTCATCTACTTATATCATCGTTTATTAGTTCTCTCCAATCTTTCCTCTACAGCTAGAGTAGCATAAACATTTAAAAATCCCAAATCAGGTCACAACCCACTACTTCCACCCCATCCCTGTCCTGCTCCCTGGCCTTTAGTGCTCTTTGCATAACCTGAGGTCTCTGATGGTCTGCTCCCCACCTACCACTCAGCCTCATCTTGCACCATACTTCATTTTACTCTAGCCATGAGCCATTTTGACCTTCTGCCAGCTTATTGCATTCACCAAATCCATTCCTGCCACAGGGTTTCTGAGCATGCTCATTCCTGTCACTTGCCGTCATTCTTCAGATTCTAGCTTAGTCCCAGCTTCCTCAGAGAAGCACGTCTGCCCGCCAAGTCTGCCTCAGGACTTTCCACTCTACAACATAGTAGCTGTGTGTTTTGGTCCTTTTTATCACGTGTAACAATTACAGTTTTATATTTTTGTTAATTATCTGATTAATACTCACTTCCTCCTGTTGTACTATAGGCTCCACAATGGTAGCTACCATAACAAATTCTGAACACTATGTCACATGGCATTTAATACATACCTGGTATTTAAAAGAATTTGTTGAGTGGGTGAATGAGTGATAATTATTGCACCTTTACCTTTTTATACAATCATATACTCTAATAGAGTTTTAGTTTTGTGGGGATAGATGCTTTCTATTTTCCCTACCTGAATCCTTGTAAGCCTCATGACCTAGTCACCCCTTAAAGGCCCTACCTCTCATTGGAAGGTAAGTTGCATTGGGAAATAAGTTTCCAATACATGAACTTTCAGAGACACATTCAAACCACGACAATTGTATTTGTCATTATGTTTCAGAGTATGTTGTTCTCATTTCATTTTCATAGGGTTTCTAAATTCTGTTACACACACACACACACACACACACACACACACACCCCTACGATTTTTAAAGCCAAATTTGAAATGTTATTTATGGCAACATGATTATTATTTTGTTCCTCTTATCAAAAAAGAAATTTTATTTTCATTAACTATCACCTTGTTAGTATAAACTTGCAAATAATTATTTTTGCCACTTCTTTGAGCATTAAAATTACCCATCTTTGCTGTAGAGTTTAACAAAATTTAGTACATATGAGCTAATGTACATAAAAGTGATTTGTTAGCAGTAAAATGCTACGGGAATGTGAGTTATTCCTCATATCATCAACTATTTCTGTTAGGATATATCAGCAAAGATTCATATAAATAAAATACTTAGGTGAATAAGTTTACAAGTCAGAATCTGCTTTTTATTTATAAGAAATTATGAAAGACCTAATGTAATGGATTAAGGATGATTCATTTATCTTGTACTTTGTACTTTTTCAATAAAAAATAAATCAGGGTAAAAATCATGCTTTGGCTACGCTAACCTCTTATCTGGGACATCTAGATATAAACATGAATGAAAAGTTTTTTATGAAATGATGAAAGTTGAGACATGTTTCTACTGTAATACAATCAACTCCTGAGATTTTAAATTCATGTTTTAATTTTCGTTGGAAAATATAGCAGTTACTGAGGTTTTCTGGTACATAAATATCACTCTTGGACCTAACCCTGTAAATGATTAACAGTGAAAAATAATGCTAGTCTAATATCCTACTAATAGAAACCAAATCTGAAAAAAAAAATCTTCATACAACACTACATGTTATACTACAAAATTTATGATCAAGATGAACCCTAATGACATCAAGATATTTCTAAAGAGTCATTTCTTTCTAGATTGAGTGTCCATAGTCAAAAGTTTTCCTTTGTGCCAGCTTTTAGGATAGCTCATAACTGTCATTGTCACCATCAGCCACATGATATACTTAGCATCAACCCTCTCTTGCTTTCTCTCCTAAGTCAAATTCAGACTCAGCTTAGTATTCCAGCCCTTTGATTATTACTTAAACAGTACTAACATACTGCTTAACTCTCTGCTTCCTTTTGGGTTTGGGTTTTATAATATTTATTCTGAAAAACTCTAAACTTGCATTAACATCACCATATATTTCCCTTGCTTCCATATACAGGTTGCTGAGGGCCACTGGAGAAAAATCACAAAAGCTTTGCAGATTTGTGGTCCCACAGATTCAATTTAACTAGCCTCATTTTTGAATATTCAGGGATATCTGACAATTCCTCTGCATATCTCTAGTAAGCTTCGACTTCGTACCCTAAAAGCAATTGCTCTGAACTTTTATAGTTCTGATAAAGTGTTACCTTCTCACTAGCTACTGTCTCGAACAGTAACATTACATTACACTTCATTGAGAAAATAATATTACCCAATGCGGCGACATTCTCAAACTAATAATCTTCTCCAGTCTACAAACTTATTTATGATTCCAAGCCTTTTTTATGTATCACCTCAGTCTCAGTGCAAGTCTGCTATCCCTACTTATCAAACAATCTATTATTCCCACTTTTTATATATTTGCAGTATCTTTCAGTTATTTTTATTATAACCTCATTCTAACCTATTTTTATCTAAATTTAACATTCTTTAAATTGTTCCTACGTTAAAAAAATCCTCTGACAACCCCACAGCTTCCTCTAGCACAAACTAACATGTTCCTCTTCACAATCTGTTGGCACCATCTCTCTTTTCTTAAAATCCATTTATTTTTCACAAAACTAAAAGTTTCTACTACATTATTGCAATGCAGTTGCCATCACTAACATCACCAGTGTCTCCCAGATGTATTTATTTAACACAATAAACAATCACTTCTTTTTGAGACTCTTTACCTTTCCATTTCCAGGATAACAATCTCTCCTACTTTTTGTGCTCATCCCATCCTTTTGGAATCTCTCACAATCACTTTGACATGTAAGTTCCCTAAATGATGGCATTCCTTAATATATAGTTGTTGCTGTAGTTTGTTGTTGTTGTTGTTGTTGATTATCACTTTGGCCACCTTTTCTTCCTTTTTGATTTGCTCCTTATGTCTAATCTTTCTCCAGTGGCCCACAACCAAAATTTTACTACTGACTTGGGTAGTGAACTGACACTCAAACTCGAGTTGTAAATCTAAACTTCTAGAATTCTTCTTCCTCCTCCATCACTCAGATAATCAACAGGTCTTAGCCTAGCATTTAAGTCCTTCTATGAAATGGATCATTCTTCATATAAAATGCATACATAGTTTAATTTCAATCTAATTTATTTTAAACCCATTTACAATCAATAAAAATATAGGGAATGCTATGTTAGGAGTACAGGGATAAATCAGGTACATGCTTCCTCTCAAGAAACTCACTGAAATTTACTACAATGCAATGCATTTAATGTAAATATACACATATGTATAAGAAAGAGAAATACGGAAGAATATCAGAAGTAATATAAAGAAATGTTCCCTGAGACTGTCAACAGAAAATTTCTGAAAGTAACAACCTCTGATTTGGGTTGTGAAGGTCACATAGGAATTGTTCCAGTGAACAAAGAAGAGGAAGACATTTATTACAGGCAAAGGGAACACAAGCGTAAAGAGATAAAAGTCTGAAATGTCAGGGTATGTTTGGTGACCTATAAGCAATTCAGTGTCTCTGCCTTATAAAGTGCAACAGGGTGTATGGATGGGCTAATAATGATGCTAAATAGAATGGCAAGAATGAATAGTTATTGTTATTACAAATTCTCAGTTAATGAGGTTTAAGTGCAATAAATTAATGTGAAAGTAGAGAAGAATGAGATGTTCTAAACTCATATAATTTATTTCTAAATTTAAAATTCCTCTCCATGATGAATGAAAATCTTTGAGGTTAAAGAAGTAGATATGTAAAAAATCACATATCAACATTTGTAGTAAAAATTATTATTGATGTCAAAGAAGGAAGTTTTCCTCCATTTTTCCTTTCCTTTGCAACTACATTTTCAGGATTAGATGATTCAGAAAAGAAGCTATTAAGAGTTTTTCAATTTGTATTGCAAAGAAACAATTTGATTTAGCAGTGAAACACAAATACTCTTTTTAAATACGCAATAAATCAGTTGGCACTTAGCTTAGTCTACAATTTAGAAACAGTTTTTATTGCAATATGGAACTGTAAGTAAAACATCTGACTTTTTTCCTAAAGGAAATCAGATTATAAAGGATGGTTACTTTTTTAGACTAAATTACAAGAGCCAATTTAACACACACACACACACACACACACACACAGAGGATATTACATATTTGCAATAAAAATAGAAAATAAAAAATGTTTAGTGAATAGATGATGTATATTGGATTAGTTTTTGGATTTGCAAATGTGAAGGAGAAAGTAAAGAGAATAAATATACTGCATATACATATGCACATGTGAAATATACTAATTTATTTTTTATAAAATGTCTTGAAACAGAAGCTCGAGACAGCATACAAAAATCCTTACAATATAACAGGGGAAAAATTAAAAAGGGAATTTATCAAAAATCAAGAAAAAGAGGGAAATTATGGTAGGAAATCAAAGACTATACAAAGAATAAAGTGATATACATAGTTTATGTGGTGAAGTCTTGTCATTTCGCTGGAGATTGGCCTCCATTTTTCTAAGCTTTCCAGCAGTCAATGCAAAGAGAGCCAAGTCACAAATGTAAATATAAATTAAATAATACAGTAAGTTTCACAAGCCTCTGTTTCATAATATTTCCACAGTAAAATTCTCAAGGTCCATTTTGTAAAAATGATTCGAGGTAAAGTATGGTATCAAATGAAAGGAGTTCAAGTATATGAATTTCTGCTGGAATGTTTGAGTCAATAATAATTATTTTACTTTCTAAAGAAATAGGCAGACTAATTCTGATATTAATAATATATAAGCACTCACCACATGCCAATATCTGTGCTGAGAAGATGTAAATTGTCTTCTTCAGTCCACATAACAATCTAGAGAAGTAGGTACTACATATCCATAAACACTTAGCTATAATTCTGAAATCCAAAAACTCAGTAAAAACCAAAGGCTGTTTTTATTGTTATTGTTGTTTTGCTTTTTCAGAAATTTGACACAAAATCCCCTTTGGTAGCAAATACTGACCTGAACTGAAGTGAGGGTATTTATAGTCTTATTTCACCGAGAGTGACTACAAATGCATTTCTTTGCAAAAAATATAAGGTGCTTTTGCAGACTTGCTGAAGGCGTTACTATTATATAGATATGCACCACATTATCTTACTAAAAATCCAGTATCTGAGGTCTGCAACAAATCTGCCCCCACGAGTTTCAGGTAATGGATTTTTTTTTTTTGAGACAGAGTCTTACCCCGTTGCCTGGGCTAGAGTGCCATAGCGTCAGCCTAGCTCACAGCAACCTCAAACTCCTGGGCTCAAGCGATCCTCCTGCCTCAGCCTCCCGAGTAGCTGGGACTACAGGCATGTGCCACCATGCCCAGCTAATTTATATATATATATAAAATATATATAAATATATATATATATTTTTAGTTGTCCAGATCATTTCTTTCTATTTTTTAGATAATGGATTATTAAACTGTGTGGCTATATGTATCTTACAAATGACATAAGAAAGGTAAAAGATCACACATCCAAAATGCTTTTGAGATAGGATTTAAATCCAAGAACAACTTCAGAGTTCAAATTCTTAGCCCACTATGCAAATTGCCTCTGTATAAAAATTGTGCCTTTAGTAGCATGTCAGCTCCATGAAGCCAGAGACCTTGTCTAAATATGTTCAGTTTTCTATTGCTAATGCACAGAACAGTATCTGGAAGATTTACCATTAAAAAATACATGTGGAAAAAATGTTCATGGACGCATGAATTGTATCCATCAACTGAGCTTTTTGTAGGAAGTGTCATACAATGAGTTTAAAATATAGTCCTTAACCAGAATAGTTGTGTTGACAGTTAAATGCACTACTGTTAGTCTTGTGATGGGAAGGTGCCTAATGAGAATATGTGCCCAAATAGAAGTCCAGTTCACCCTACCACACAAAAAAGTTGAAGAGTGTTCAAGGGAAGATAAAAGATGCTTCTCAGAGGGTCATGGTTGATCTCCTCCCAAAGAGAAAGTTTCATAGCATTGTGAAGAATATGCTCACAATTAGTGTAGCCTCGAAATAGACTAAAGGGGTACAACAGGTTTAATTATAACATTTATATTTTCTTATAAAATGAATCTGAGGAGTCTTATGAACTAGTAAGACTATATACAGGGCATGTTTTCATTATAGCCAAATCCTGCTTCTCTCTTTATTAGAAGTGTTGATGGCAGACAAAAGCAAGTGCAACATCCAAGGGCAAAGTGATACAGCAAAGGCTCCACAAAAGAACAAAGAAAAAGACCAGCATTGATTGTGATCAGGCTACATCCCCTTGAACAAATTTTAAGTATGTCAACTTTAACTCTCTTTCCTCTTTCCCAGAATTTCTGCAGTGAGAACCTGAATATGTAGGAAGGGATTTCATATTCACTTAAATAAATTATTGGATCAATTTCATATATTTTATAACACAGACTATGTTATTGTGTGCATTTTAAATTTATTTTGAACATTAGATTTCATTTTTACTTATTAATGTACATTTGCTATACCAGTGGCTGATACCTTTTAAAAATCCAAGCACATGAATGTTCTATAGTCCTAATTTTGAGAAATAAATGTCTAAAATGGTGACTTGTAAATTTACCTACAAAAGTAGCACTACATATCAGATATCATGAATTTTAAATTAAGTGACATAATATATCAGAAAGCAATAAATGTCTAAAAATAAAATATGCTATCCATATAGAATATACTATAGCTTTCTCTAAAGTTAATATTCAGGTTTCCAGACTTTTGAGTGTTTTTTTTTTTTTTTTTTTGGAGAGGCCTTCTTAATAGAATGGAATGTATTACGTGAAAAGGTAACTCTATGACAACTAAGGGAAAGAAGACTCTCTTTCCATGTCGCTTCTCCTATGTCACACTTCTGCTTTTTGTCATAGTAACTGCAAACCATAATAAAGAAAAACAATGAGGAATTACAGAGAAAAAAATTTCAAATAAGGAGATAAACAAAGAGATTGTGTGGAAACAAAATAAAGTAAAAAAGAACCTAAACATTTGTACCTCTATAATATGCTGAAATAAAAAAGAAAAAAAAAGGAAAATGAATAGAAACTAATAGAAACCCTAAAAGATGCTGATACTGATAGGTAAAATAGATGAAAATCAAGGTAAATTAAAAAACACTAAAAGGAGTTATAATATATTAAAATCACAAAAGGTTTCAAGATTAAGATAAAAAATTAAAAGTCAAGACATTAAAAGTTGAATAAGTTTATAATCAGGAGATGTAGGATTAAGAATAAAACACCAAAAAGGTAAATGTATGACATATTCAAAATGGAAAAGTATGAACAAGATGGAATATTAGAAATTTAAAATAATGCAAAGGGAGGATTATTAGCAAAATAGAATACATGAATATACTATGTACGTTTTGCTACAAAGCCAAAGCAGCAAGCTTAAAAAAATTAAGTAAATTGAACATACTTCCCAATTGAAAATAAATGCTCAGGGTAGTTAAAAAAAAAAAAAAAAAAAAAAAAAAACAGAACAGAAACCCATAAACAAAGGAGCACAATCCCTGATCTTTCCTGAAAGATTATCTCCCAATGGTGCAGCCTTCCCTGCTTCAATAGTGTTATTTCCATAACTGAAAATTCAAGAGGGTAGGCAGGATTGAGGATTAAATTCTCCATCCCCTACCCCCTTCACCTCCCTTTAATGAGCTCCTAAAACTTTAATACTGTGCAGTTCTATTTGTATCTACCCAGGACGGGCACCATCAATAGGGATAGCTTGTTTCCCCAGCATAAGCCATGGCTTATCCAGCCTTGCAGACTTCCCAATCTAACTTTAATTTACAAATTTAACTGATGCATTCCCTGATTCTACCCACATCCACCACCAATTTTTCTGACCATTCATGTGTGCTGTTTTTCCAAAGCCTCCTTGTTCCTCAGCAAAGCATAACAGAAAGCTCATTCAAGTATGTAAATGATGAGGGATAAGGGCCTGAGAGGTCCCATAAACAGACCAAATTTTACCCTCTCATCAAAATGCCATTCTTAGCCAGACTTGGCCACCATAGTGCCCATGTCTGATACGCAAACTAGTCTTCATCCAAGCACTGGCAAAACCTCAGATGTGTGCAATGGTTGTGCGTTTGGGGAGGGGGCAGGAAAACAGAAGGACGCTCTCTAAATGATACATCAAAGTGAAAATTCAATATTTATTTAGAGAAACTTCTAACTCTTCTTGCCAGAAATTCTTAATATTCTCCATCTATTTACATATTGGGTGATTGTTTAGCTCTTCTAAATAGAGTGGTGCCCTGAGCAACTGCCCAACTGGCTTACAACTTATTCAGGGTTTCTTTATGTTCAAGTGTATACAAGCAAATAAAATCTAATCAGAGTCATTAATCATTGGGATAGTACCCTTTCCACACACACACACACACACACACACACACACACACACACACAGGCGCAAATCCCTTATCCTGTAACGGCAACTTCTAGAAATGTTTCTTGTCAGACCTGACGATAAACAAATCTTGCTGAGGTGAATTATGGAGTCCATAGGTTTGACCAAGTCTGTCATGTTTATTTATGATATTCCTTTTCAAATTACCAGTATCCTTTCCAAACAGAAAATGGTTATTGCCAGAATTAACACCACGTCAGCGTGTGCTTGGCTATGCAAAGAAGGCAAATGGTGGTTCTATTTAAAAAAAAAAAAAAATTAAAGAAACACTAATTTCATAAAAATATACAACAATACATTGATTGGAAATTCCATATGATATGGAAATGTTTACTATACATTAATCTTAATCATTTACATGAAAACTACTTAGTTATGAAAAACTGGTATTGTCTACATTTGTTTCCCAAAGAGAAAGCTTACATGCAGGACAATTTGATTGTAAAGAGGCAATCAGGTGGCCTTCAAACTCTTGAAGGAAAAAAGCATGACGATCCATTCTAGACACACAGTGTTTCAATTCATTTGCACATAATATCCTCATATCTTCTGTT